>JARQAB010000100.1:0-124186 GCA_036172955.1 Meloidogyne arenaria
GAAGAATGAGAGGAAAGGCACGAAATGAGAAGAGTAGGAGAAAAAGTTTAGGTAAAGAAAAGAAAGGTGAGGATGTGAGGATAGGAGGATAGGAAAGGCAAGGAGAAGGAGAAATAACGAAACGATCCGATTCCTCTAACTCTTATAAATTGAGACTTGATAGGAGAAGGGTCAGTTTACACATTACCGCACTAATCCCCACTTTTGGAATTTGATCATCTAATCAATCAACGGATTACTTAAAGTCAAAAAGGTCGGCCACGACGACGGCAATGTCAAAATACCCCTCAAAGATTAATCCCTAAATGTTCTCTATCTCTCTCACTATGTTGATTTTATTTTAGCCTTTCAGTTATTGCCACCCGCCTCAATGATGTCCACATTCCAAAAATGGGGTTCTCTTTTTGTTTTTCCCTCACTTCCTCATAATTAAATATTTCCTATTGTCGTGAACACCTCCCCAATTTTCTTTTAATCGTGCCTCTCCACAAACAGTTTCCTATCCATTTTGATTTTTCCCGCACAAATAAACAATAGTGCACTACTCTATCGTTTTCCTCTGACCTTCTCCACCACAAATCGTGGCTCTTCCTTCTTTTCACCCACCCCAAACTCTGCTAATTGTCCACCCCTTTAGGTTTTTCCGCGCGATCCCTGATATGGCACTCATTCCTTTTAGATTTGCCAGAACCCACGCCACCCCACGACGTTTATTTTTTTTCCAGAGAAGCAAGGGAAGAATGAGGTGGGGAAGAGAGTAGGGGAGTAGGACGCCCGCGAATCGATGTGTTCCCTCTTTCCTCCTACAGGGACAGATGGTTCCACTTTTACCGCACTACTAGCCTACCAGGTTGAGCTTTGCCAGCCGCTCAAAGGATTTGACCTCAATTCAAAACTAATCAAAAGGATTTGACTTAAAGGCAAACTATCAAAGATTTGGCTTAAAAGTCAAAAAGTCCCCCGCTACATGCCCTACCTATTACTACTTTCCTATTAAATGTTTCTAGAAATTTCCTTTTGTTGCAATGTAAAAAATAACTAAAAAACTAAAATTTTCACTTAAAAGAGAGACACGACCGATTGTTGAAAAGTACAGACTGTTACGAATTATTTGGAAGAGTCGAAGATGCAAGTTGCTTATATGAAAAGGCTAACTCTGCCTTTAAAAAGAATAACACCCAAAATAATTTTATACATAATTTGATCGTACAGAATTTGTATTATAAATTACTAATTATTTCCGTTTTTTGTTCCGCCTACTGCTCCAAAAAGAATTGGCGCCAAAAATTCTAATTTTAATAAGATTTAAAAGATTAAGAGCGAATAACTGTGGAATTCTGAAGTATTAAATTTAATATCAAAGGACTTGAGCGTGCATCGGGGATCAAGAAGATTAGTTGGATTTGGGGGAATATTAGGGGATGTTAGAAGAGATTAATGTGAATATCCGTGGTATTATTGTGGACTTTGGGTTATTTCAAGGGATTTTTGGGAATTATGAGAGGTTATATCAAGGAGAACATTTGTTGGTGCAGATTGATGGAGAGACTCAAACTATGTGGTTGCCATAGTGGTCGCGCCATAGGGGGCTTGCGTCAAAATAGATAGCCCTGCGCCATAGTGGTCGCGCGGCCATGAATGGGCCGTACCCACTCTTTTTAATAATTGGCGCCGGAAACGTAAATGCCTCTATAAATTGCGCTGAACAATGTTGCGCGTTTACGATATTGTGAAATTACAAGGACCAGTTTAGAGTGTTAGATTGAGTGTTTGGGTGTATTTTCGACTCGATATCGATTTTTTAACTTGGTTTACAGTAGTCTTCATTTGGCTTTTTGCGTTATTGTTTTATTTGTTTATGTTTGGATTCCTTTAATGGGGGGCATGCGGTTCCGACTCGCTGGTTACTTCCTAAGCACATTCGTGAATAGAGCTTCAAGGCCAGGGATATAGGTGAGATGAGGTAACGCTGTAATATTTGAACTTTTTTATGCTCCTTTTTCCATTACTTAGATTATATAGGGTAAAGTAGAACAATTTGTTTTTCGGATCCTGATTATCGGTGCCTGTTGTTTAGCTGAAGACACCTGTTATGGATCCTTTTAATTTTCTCGACTGATAAAATATATTGTTTATTTGCTTTGGTAGTTAGACGAATTTGAACTACACGTTTCACAGACTAAAAAAGGACCGAAATATGTAACGTTGTTATCACAGTTTTCACTGGAATCATTAGGACTTGAATATTTTTTAAAATTTTCTGTCGAATTAATTCGCGGAATATAATGAAACTTATTACCGCGGCCGGTAAGCTATATGTGCGGCCCAGAATTTTTAGTAATATTTTTCGCTCTTTACTTGTTCCAATCGATTATTTAAATCTTCTGGTAACTGAGCTAGACGTGGGACCGGGAAAATGCATTGGTCGAGAACAATTTTCCTCATCAAGAATCACAACTCCAATGGCTTAAAGTATCAGTAATAGAATCCGCCAGATTTACGCGCGGTCGAGCCTGGGCGTGTCATCATGATTTTCGCTATCGAAAAGCTTAAAAGTTTAAAATTTGTACAAAAAAAATCAAAAGAAGAGAACACCCGAGCAGATTTTTGTGCTCGGGCAGTTGTCTATTTGCCAACGGCGGATCTTGACACGAAGGCAGCATTTGCAGAAGTAATTGACGCTTTTGTGATCGGAGGAGATGGAACCAGCAGTGGTGGTGAGCTGGAGCTGACTTGAATGCAACCAGGGCAATCGGATTCATCTCAATAACACAGTGCAATCATTTTAAAAAATGAAAGTCTAGGAAATACTTTGGTCTGTTGGGGCAGCAGAGTCAATGTGTTGCCAACAATCTCATAAACGAAGACGAGCGACTCGATGAATCCTAAAAATGTATGAGATAGAGGTGATCGGAATACTGTGAAACATAGGTTGTGGGCTCTTAGAAATCTTAGGAAGATCTTTTAACGCGAACCGAAGAAAATCCGGAATTTTGCAACCGACCTTTTAAATCTTGGGGGAGTGTGCCGTAGCCGAAATCGAAGACCTAACTTCCTATAACGCGGCTAATTGTGAGACTCAAGAAAACCTTGAGTAAGAAATGCAACATGAATCAATTGCCCAAGTCGAGGCAGTGACACTTGCAAAACATCTTCAGCTGGGAATTTTTCGTGAAAGAACAGTACATCCAGGCGAAGTAGAGCAATAGCCTTTAGTTTCGTTTTTCTGCACATTGTTTAATCCTGAAAATTTTAGCAAATAATGTAGAGTAAAACAAAATTATTTAACCTATCTACAAGCAAATGATTGCTTCAGTCCCCAAGAAGCGTATTCCGGAATGTAGGGCAAAAAGTTGTTTTGTCGTCAGTCCATACACATAGATCGTGTTTAGTTTTCAGATAATGATTAAGGAAATAAATTTCTAAAGGAATAAAAAACGAGAAATATTAAGGTTTTTGCACGCAGGTAGATTCCACCCAAACACAATAATAATAATCGGTTTAGATTCAGAACAGTGTCTATAAATACGATTGAAAAGTAAAAAGCAAAAATTAATAAATTCGGCGCATAGCTTACGGCGTAAAATTCATTATATTCGCGAATATTCGACAGAAAATTAAAAAATTTAAGCTAATGCCCGGAAAATTGCTAACAATTTACATATTTCCCGGGTCTTTTGAAACGGAAAATTCGTTAACTCAAAGAAAATATTTTACGAAAATTAAAAGGATCCATAACAGGAAGTTAGAAAAGAACAGGACCGAAACAGGATCCGAAAAAATTGTATACATAATCTAGTAATAAAAAGGAGATAAAAGAAATACAGCGTTAATCATCCAATATCTGCCTTGAAGACTATTCACGAATGTGCTTAGGGAAGTAGAGTGGAAGCAGCCAGAAAGGAATCAAAAAAAATAAAAAATAAGCAAAAGAAATGAAATATGTAACAAGTAAAAAATCGATACTCTGCGAAAATACAAAAAATCAATAACACTCTAACTGTCTTGTAATTAACAATATGAAACGCGCACATTGTTCAGCGCCATTTATAGAGGCACGTTTCCGCGCCAATTATTAAAAATATGGGTACGGCCCATTATGGCGCGACCACTATGGCGCAGGCTACTATGACGCAGCCCACTATGGCGCGACCACTATGGCACAATTTTGATGTCTCTCATAATCACCAAATATCCCTTGATATACCTCATAATTCCCAAAATCCCTTGAATCCCAAAGTCCACAATATATATCCACGGATATTCACATTAATCTCTTAAAATCCCTCATATCCCTCCAAATCCAACGATATCTTCTTGATCCCTCGATGCCACGCTCAAGTCCTTTGATATTAAATTTAATACTTCAGAATTCCCAGTATCGCTCTTAATCCTTTTAAATCTTATTAATTAGAATTTTTGGCGCCATTTTTTGGAGCCGTAGGCGACAAAAAAATCGAATAATTATTAATTTTATAATACAAATTCTGTAAGATCAAATTATGTATAAAATTATCTTTGGGTTTTATCTCTTTTTAAAGCAGTAGCCTTTTCATATAAAGCAACTTTCATCTTCTACTCTTCCAAATAATTCGTAACAGTCTGTACTTTTCAACAATCGGTCGTTGTCTCTCTTTTAAGTGAAAATTTTAGTTTTTTAGTTATTTTTTACATGCAACAAAAGGAATTTCTAGAAATACCTTTATAGAAAGTAGTCATAGGTAGGGGCATGTCGCGGGTGACTTTTTGACTTTTAAGCCAAATCCTTTTGATTAGTTTTGACTTTAAGTCAAATCCTTTTGATTAGTTTTGACTTGAGGTCAAATCCTTTTGAGCGGCTGGTCAAAGCTCAAACCTTTAGCGCTAGTTAGTGCGGTAAAAGCTGACCATCCTGTACCTGTAGGAGAAGAGGGAAAACATCGATGTCGCGGGCGTCCTACTCCTCCTCCCTCTCCTTCCCCACCTCATCTCTCTCCCTTTGCTTCTCTGGAATAAACGTCGTGGGTGGCGTGGGTCTGGCAAATCTAAAAGGAAGAGGGCATATCAGGGATCGCGCGGCAAAACCTAAAGGGAGTGGACAACTTAGCAGAGTCTTGGGGTGGAGTGGAAAGAAGAGAAGCCACGATTTGTGGTGGAAAGGTCAGAGAAAACGATAGAGTATGTGCATTTATTTGTGGGGAAAATCAAAATGGATAGGAAAATGTTTGTGGAGAGGCACGATAAAAGAAAATTGGGGAGGATGTGTCAGACAATAGGAAATATTTAATTATGAGGAGTGAGGGAAAACCAAAAAAGAGAACCCATTTTTTGAATGTGGACATCATTGTCGCGGGTGGCAATAACTGAAATGGCTAAAATAAAATCAAATAGTGATGAGAGGATAGAGAAACATTTAGGGATTAATTTTGAGGGGTAATTTGTGAAACATTGCCGTCGTCGTGGCCGACTTTTTGACTTTTAAGTAATCCGTTTGATTGATTAGATGATCAAATTCCAAACTTTGGGTAGTGCGGTAAATGTTGTTAAACTGACCCTTCTCCTATCAAGTCTCAATTTATAAGAGTTAGAGGAATCGGTATCGTTTTCGTTCTTTCTCCTTCTCCTTTTCCTTCTCCTCTCCTCCTCTCCTCACATCCTCACCTTTCCTTTTCTTTACCTAAACTTTTTCTCCTACTCCTTCTCATTTCAGCCTTTCCTCTCATTCTTCCTCCTCTTTTATCCTAATCCTCCCATCTTCTCTTTACTTTCCTCCTCACTGCTGCACTTCTCCTCCTCTCTTCATCCTCCTCATGTTATCTTCTCTTTCTTCCTCCTCCTCCTCCTCCTTTCATCTTTCCTCTATTTCCTCCACCTCTCTGATGCTACTCCTTCTTTTATCTTCTCCTTTCCTTTCTTCCTCCTCTTATCTCCCATGAACCTAATTTCCGTTCTTCCTCCTTCTCACTCCTTTCTCCTATTACTTCAACATCCTATTTTAGGATGAGAGGATGAAGGTGGCGGAGGTAAAGTCTAAAATGAGAGGACATAGGTGAAATTGTGGGAAGATAAACGAACATTCGCTAATATTGAGGAAAAGACAATACCAAAGGAGGGAAAGAATGCTATGTAAACATATAATTAAGTTAACTAAACCCCTTTGATGTGTCTGACAATCAACATCGCGGAGTGATGGGTTCCAAAAATTAAAAAGATGAATGAGGGCATATCGGCAGCGTGTGGTGGTTGAGGGAAAAAGTGAGGATGCTATGATTTGTGGAGTATCGGTGAATTTTTTGTGTGTGATTGAAGGGTAATTTGTACGCAGTGGAGAAAAAGTATTTTCTAAATTTGAAGTGTCATTTATCTGTTAATTACTTTATTACAATCTTATACCCACCAATAATTGTTCTGGTATTCATCAAGTGATTACGTGGGTTGTTACTGAAAGTAATCTATTACATCACCGAATCATCAAATTGTTTTTTTGTAGTTAATCAATCAAGCATTGTTCGTGTTTATTAGTTGCAATAATTTTGTCGTTTTTTATAAAAACATGTGCAACTTTAATGTTTAAAAGTAGTAGATTTAAGGGAGAAAAGTGCACAATTAAGAGTTAGAAGATACAATGACTATACTTAATGTTTAGAAGTTGTTGATTTTAGGGAGAAAAGTGCAAAATTAGCATTACAAGTTGTAAAAAGCATAGTTTGAAGTTTGAAATACACGATTTTGGGGGTAAATGTGCATATTTAAGCAAAATAAATTGTATTTTGTAAAACTTTCTATTAAAATATGCGTGCGCGTACATTTTAGATATGCGAACGTTTCTCAGGGGTGTGTACATGTTTTGTGTATGTGCGTGTTTTTAGGTGACGTGCGAGTTTTGATTAAAGTTGTAATCCACTGAAAACCTGAGTATAAAAAGCTGGAGATTTTGGATTCTAGTATCATTATTTCAAAATGAACCAAAATTTGTTTTCCCAAATCCTCCCAGAAGTAGATTTCAATATCTCCTCCAGCGGAATAACCGTGTTAAGTTCCCGGCTTACCACTCCACGATTTATTCCTTATGATCAGTCAGGAAGATGTAAGGAATGTAAGAGTACAGAAGTGGAAATTGACTTTATTGTGACTAAGGAAGGGGTTACCATCTACTGTACACGAATTGGATCAGGTACCAGATTTGTCCCATTCGATACAGTTTATGAGTTGCCCACACATTGCTTTTTCAAAGTCAGGAACAAGGGAAGAGTTTTCAATGTCCCTCATGGAGTACAACCACAACAAATTATCCATCAAAATCCGAAGAGAGGGAAAAGGAAGTGTGAGGAATTGTCGTCACCTCCTCATCATGTTTCTTCTACTCCTCCTATCACTAGCTTACCTTCTCCTCCCCGAAATGTTTCTGATACTCCTCCCGTCAATAACTTATCTTCTCCTCCCCGTCATGTTTCGCCTACTCCTCCCGTCAATAACTTACCTTCTCCTCCAAAACATATTTCCCCTGCTGCGACTCCAACAGAATGTCCAAAGGCTATTATCAATACTGCGCGTCCTAATACACCTCCTGATAATGTAGAGTTTGAGAAGGAGCTACAAGAATTTTATGATAGTTTAATGGCAGCTACGACAGGATTAACTTCAACACCGAAGAAGTTGGAAGGGAAGATTGAGACAGAAGAGAAAAAGGATGAAACAACTGTCCCTATATAAGCATTAATTTTTTTATGTAATATTTATTTTTTTTACAATTAATATTATGGAATCACAATCATTTTCGAATAAAGACTTAAAACTTAAGTTACCTTTTGGTATGATTTTGTCTGGACCAAGCTCAAGTGGGAAGAGCTCATTCCTTCTGAAATTTATAGCAGACTCCCAAGATTTGATCGAACCCAAGCCAAAAAGTGTACTGTATTGTTTTGGAGAGATGAACGATAATATCCCGATCCTTCAAAAGTCAGGAGTAAATGTTTACGCAGGAGTTCCTCCTGAGGACTTGATAAAAAATATCCAAAACCATTATTGTTAATTCTTGATGATTTGCTCCTATCTATAGATGAAAAATATCTTTCGGAGCTATTTACAAAAAAGTCCCACCATCAAAATTTTGCAATTGTTTTTGTTACCCAAAACCTATTTGAGAAAAAGATTAAGGTTGCGCGACAAAATGCCCAATATATTGTTTTGATGAGGTCGCCGAATTCTGCACTCTCTGTGAGAAATATTGGAGTACAATTATTTCCCCGTCAATTGGAATATTTCCTTGATGCGTACAAACAGGCAACTAATGAACCATACGGATACTTACTCATAGACTTGCATGCTTCCTCCGATCCAACTCTAAGACTCAGAACAAACATATTTAAGGAAGACGAAGAGAAGATAATTTTCATTTCCAAAAATGTTTAGTCAATTAATTTGTGAAAATAAAGATTTTTTATGCTCATTAGCGAAATCAAAATCTGAAAGGAGATACCAAAAACTTTTACGAAAAGCTGATACTAGTCAGTTGTTATCTATAGTTGAAATTTGTTTAAATATAGTAAAATCTCGTTTCAAGCTTAATAATCGTCAAAAGAATCGTTTATTACCACATGCGGAATTTATTCGTAAAATGAGTCGCGCTAGGAGTGAACGTGGGGTAAGAAAAGTTTTGAGGCAAAAAGGTGGAGGAATAGGAGTATTTGCTGCTCTTCTCACTCCTGTTCTAATGGAATTAGCTCGAGCAATTAGTATAAAAGCCTATCAAAATAATTCAAATCAACCATAATATAAAAATAATGGCAAAAAAATTAATTCTTGTTCCAGAAGAGATTTATAGAGGGCTTACTTCAAATAATTATGGGGACCCAAATTTAGATTTTACGAGAGGTGCAGTTGAGAATGCCAAAAGAAAAAAAGAAAACCTCTCTGCAAAAAATATTCATTACAACCAGGAACTAAGACGGTATCTGAAATTAAGGAATGAGAGTGAAAATAAACCTGTCAGAGTCGAAATGGTAGCTAACCCCAAAGGAGCAATTATGAATAGAGATGTTATCAGACCTGCAACAAATATTACAGACGATAACGATGATTTATGGATAAGTGATGATTTTTCCTATTCTGCGTACCCACAAGAGCCGCCAGCCTTATCATATAATATTGTTCCTCCTTTGTCAAATTCCTCAAACGAGCAAGGGGCCCCCGAAACTCGACGTAGAAACTTATTAAGATCTGGAATTTCCCCCACCCCTCCTACACATAGACAAAAATTCAAGAGAAAGATAGAGGAGGATGATTATGGACAAAATAAAAGACGACATTTGATTAATTATAAAAATGGGGCGAGAGATGAGTATATGAAACTTTCTGAAAAGGCTAGGAATAAGATGAAAAAATTTGAAAGAAAAAAGATGTTGCAAAATTGGAGAATTCCTTATACTCCTGAATATAATACAAATGTCCCCGTTGATGATGATTTTCCTCCATCTCCTCCCAACCCAATTCTCTCTACTATTCCTGAAGGTATTGATGCTCCCCTTGTATCAGACCCTCCTCCAACTAGACAAATTACAAAAAGGGGGCAGTCAGATGAGCTTGAAGGTACAAAGAGATGGAAAAAGGGATTTAATGAACATGAAGAACCAAAATTAAGGCGTGAACAGAAAAGAAGGGAATATTTACAACGAAAAATTAAAATTAGAGAACAAAAGTTTCCTATTGATCAAGCAGCATTAGTTCAAGCTCGTAAAGAAGATGATGTGCGAAGACGTCAAAAATTAAAAAGAAAATGGGAAGGTCCAGACGAAAGTCCTCTAATTGCCTTGAAAAAAGTAAAACCTGTCACAAAAACTCAATCAGCAAAAGCCGGTAGAGAATGGATGCTAAGACTTATAAAAGCTAAACGTAAAGAAGCTGGTATTAAAAGATTTAAACCTACGCTCTGGTAAAGAATTTTAATAAAAAATGGCGGATCCTACAAAACTTTTGAACCAGCTCTACAATGATCCAGATTCGCCTGCAGCATTTTCAGGAGTTGATCGACTTTGGTATGAAGCAAGAAAAGTTATCAAAAATTTACCTAGAAATATTGTTCAGAATTATTTGGAGGGGCATAGGACTTATACGCTTATGCGTCCTAAAAGAGTTCATTTTAAAAGAGCAAGAACTGTAGCGGCAGGTTTTATGACTGATGTACAAGTAGATCTGGCTGACATGCAGGCTCTCTCCAGAAATAATAAGGGAAATAAATATATTCTTCTAGGGGTTGATGTTCTTTCAAAACGACTCTTTGGTGTTCCAGTTAAATCAAAAGGCTCAAAGGATATGTTAGAGGCCTTCAAACAATTAATTGGTCAAATGCCTATGAAACCTCATAGGATTTTCTCTGATAAAGGATTAGAATTTAAAAACAAAGTTGTAAAAGAATATTTTGAGAATGAGGAGATACAAAAGAATGAGGCTACTCATTCGACTGTTAAAGCTTCTGTGGCTGAAAGGGCAATAAGAAATGTAAAACAAAGACTTTATAGATATTTTGCACAAAACAAATCTTTAAATTGGATTGATATACTTGATAAAATATTAGATGGGATTAATAAGTCAATGAGCAGGGTGCATGGGATGCGTCCTATTGATATAAATTTTTCTAATGCACAAACGGTGTGGGAGCGAATGTATACAGATGAATTTTCATCAAAGGAGAAGAAAAGTAAAGCAAAGCTAAAGGAAGGAGATTATGTTCGTACTAGCATGAAAAAAGGATCCTTTGAAAAAGGTTATATTCCAAATTGGGGAGACCAAATTTTACGAGTAGATAAGGTTCAGGATCAATTTCATCCCGTCAGATATAAGATTATTAATGATAATGGGGACAAGTTTAAGGGGTATTACTATCGAGAGGAGCTAGCTCGTGTCAAAAAGGATGCCGATACAGAATATAGGATAGAGAAAGTTTTCTCTTGAATTTTTGTCTATGTGTAGGAGGGGTGGGGGAAATTCCAGATCTTAATAAGTTTCTACGTCGAGTTTCGGGGGCCCCTTGCTCGTTTGAGGAATTTGACAAAGGAGGAACAATATTATATGATAAGGCTGGCGGCTCTTGTGGGTACGCAGAATAGGAAAAATCATCACTTATCCATAAATCATCGTTATCGTCTGTAATATTTGTTGCAGGTCTGATAACATCTCTATTCATAATTGCTCCTTTGGGGTTAGCTACCATTTCGACTCTGACAGGTTTATTTTCACTCTCATTCCTTAATTTCAGATACCGTCTTAGTTCCTGGTTGTAATGAATATTTTTTGCAGAGAGGTTTTCTTTTTTTCTTTTGGCATTCTCAACTGCACCTCTCGTAAAATCTAAATTTGGGTCCCCATAATTATTTGAAGTAAGCCCTCTATAAATCTCTTCTGGAACAAGAATTAATTTTTTTGCCATTATTTTTATATTATGGTTGATTTGAATTATTTTGATAGGCTTTTATACTAATTGCTCGAGCTAATTCCATTAGAACAGGAGTGAGAAGAGCAGCAAATACTCCTATTCCTCCACCTTTTTGCCTCAAAACTTTTCTTACCCCACGTTCACTCCTAGCGCGACTCATTTTACGAATAAATTCCGCATGTGGTAATAAACGATTCTTTTGACGATTATTAAGCTTGAAACGAGATTTTACTATATTTAAACAAATTTCAACTATAGATAACAACTGACTAGTATCAGCTTTTCGTAAAAGTTTTTGGTATCTCCTTTCAGATTTTGATTTCGCTAATGAGCATAAAAAATCTTTATTTTCACAAATTAATTGACTAAACATTTTTGGAAATGAAAATTATCTTCTCTTCGTCTTCCTTAAATATGTTTGTTCTGAGTCTTAGAGTTGGATCGGAGGAAGCATGCAAGTCTATGAGTAAGTATCCGTATGGTTCATTAGTTGCCTGTTTGTACGCATCAAGGAAATATTCCAATTGACGGGGAAATAATTGTACTCCAATATTTCTCACAGAGAGTGCAGAATTCGGCGACCTCATCAAAACAATATATTGGGCATTTTGTCGCGCAACCTTAATCTTTTTCTCAAATAGGTTTTGGGTAACAAAAACAATTGCAAAATTTTGATGGTGGGACTTTTTTGTAAATAGCTCCGAAAGATATTTTTCATCTATAGATAGGAGCAAATCATCAAGAATTAACAATAATGGTTTTGGATATTTTTTTATCAAGTCCTCAGGAGGAACTCCTGCGTAAACATTTACTCCTGACTTTTGAAGGATCGGGATATTATCGTTCATCTCTCCAAAACAATACAGTACACTTTTTGGCTTGGGTTCGATCAAATCTTGGGAGTCTGCTATAAATTTCAGAAGGAATGAGCTCTTCCCACTTGAGCTTGGTCCAGACAAAATCATACCAAAAGGTAACTTAAGTTTTAAGTCTTTATTCGAAAATGATTGTGATTCCATAATATTAATTGTAAAAAAAATAAATATTACATAAAAAAATTAATGCTTATATAGGGACAGTTGTTTCATCCTTTTTCTCTTCTGTCTCAATCTTCCCTTCCAACTTCTTCGGTGTTGAAGTTAATCCTGTCGTAGCTGCCATTAAACTATCATAAAATTCTTGTAGCTCCTTCTCAAACTCTACATTATCAGGAGGTGTATTAGGACGCGCAGTATTGATAATAGCCTTTGGACATTCTGTTGGAGTCGCAGCAGGGGAAATATGTTTTGGAGGAGAAGGTAAGTTATTGACGGGAGGAGTAGGCGAAACATGACGGGGAGGAGAAGATAAGTTATTGACGGGAGGAGTATCAGAAACATTTCGGGGAGGAGAAGGTAAGCTAGTGATAGGAGGAGTAGAAGAAACATGATGAGGAGGTGACGACAATTCCTCACACTTCCTTTTCCCTCTCTTCGGATTTTGATGGATAATTTGTTGTGGTTGTACTCCATGAGGGACATTGAAAACTCTTCCCTTGTTCCTGACTTTGAAAAAGCAATGTGTGGGCAACTCATAAACTGTATCGAATGGGACAAATCTGGTACCTGATCCAATTCGTGTACAGTAGATGGTAACCCCTTCCTTAGTCACAATAAAGTCAATTTCCACTTCTGTACTCTTACATTCCTTACATCTTCCTGACTGATCATAAGGAATAAATCGTGGAGTGGTAAGCCGGGAACTTAACACGGTTATTCCGCTGGAGGAGATATTGAAATCTACTTCTGGGAGGATTTGGGAAAACAAATTTTGGTTCATTTTGAAATAATGATACTAGAATCCAAAATCTCCAGCTTTTTATACTCAGGTTTTCAGTGGATTACAACTTTAATCAAAACTCGCACGTCACCTAAAAACACGCACATACACAAAACATGTACACACCCCTGAGAAACGTTCGCATATCTAAAATGTACGCGCACGCATATTTTAATAGAAAGTTTTACAAAATACAATTTATTTTGCTTAAATATGCACATTTACCCCCAAAATCGTGTATTTCAAACTTCAAACTATGCTTTTTACAACTTGTAATGCTAATTTTGCACTTTTCTCCCTAAAATCAACAACTTCTAAACATTAAGTATAGTCATTGTATCTTCTAACTCTTAATTGTGCACTTTTCTCCCTTAAATCTACTACTTTTAAACATTAAAGTTGCACATGTTTTTATAAAAAACGACAAAATTATTGCAACTAATAAACACGAACAATGCTTGATTGATTAACTACAAAAAAACAATTTGATGATTCGGTGATGTAATAGATTACTTTCAGTAACAACCCACGTAATCACTTGATGAATACCAGAACAATTATTGGTGGGTATAAGATTGTAATAAAGTAATTAACAGATAAATGACACTTCAAATTTAGAAAATACTTTTTCTCCACTGCGTACAAATTACCCTTCAATCACACACAAAAAATTCACCGATACTCCACAAATCATAGCATCCTCACTTTTTCCCTCAACCACCACACGCTGCCGATATGCCCTCATTCATCTTTTTAATTTTTGGAACCCATCACTCCGCGATGTTGATTGTCAGACACATCAAAGGGGTTTAGTTAACTTAATTATATGTTTACATAGCATTCTTTCCCTCCTTTGGTATTGTCTTTTCCTCAATATTAGCGAATGTTCGTTTATCTTCCCACAATTTCACCTATGTCCTCTCATTTTAGACTTTACCTCCGCCACCTTCATCCTCTCATCCTAAAATAGGATGTTGAAGTAATAGGAGAAAGGAGTGAGAAGGAGGAAGAACGGAAATTAGGTTCATGGGAGATAAGAGGAGGAAGAAAGGAAAGGAGAAGATAAAAGAAGGAGTAGCATCAGAGAGGTGGAGGAAATAGAGGAAAGATGAAAGGAGGAGGAGGAGGAGGAAGAAAGAGAAGATAACATGAGGAGGATGAAGAGAGGAGGAGAAGTGCAGCAGTGAGGAGGAAAGTAAAGAGAAGATGGGAGGATTAGGATAAAAGAGGAGGAAGAATGAGAGGAAAGGCTGAAATGAGAAGGAGTAGGAGAAAAAGTTTAGGTAAAGAAAAGGAAAGGTGAGGATGTGAGGAGAGGAGGAGAGGAGAAGGAAAAGGAGAAGGAGAAAGAACGAAAACGATACCGATTCCTCTAACTCTTATAAATTGAGACTTGATAGGAGAAGGGTCAGTTTAACAACATTTACCGCACTACCCAAAGTTTGGAATTTGATCATCTAATCAATCAAACGGATTACTTAAAAGTCAAAAAGTCGGCCACGACGACGGCAATGTTTCACAAATTACCCCTCAAAATTAATCCCTAAATGTTTCTCTATCCTCTCATCACTATTTGATTTTATTTTAGCCATTTCAGTTATTGCCACCCGCGACAATGATGTCCACATTCAAAAAATGGGTTCTCTTTTTTGGTTTTCCCTCACTCCTCATAATTAAATATTTCCTATTGTCTGACACATCCTCCCCAATTTTCTTTTATCGTGCCTCTCCACAAACATTTTCCTATCCATTTTGATTTTCCCCACAAATAAATGCACATACTCTATCGTTTTCTCTGACCTTTCCACCACAAATCGTGGCTTCTCTTCTTTCCACTCCACCCCAAGACTCTGCTAAGTTGTCCACTCCCTTTAGGTTTTGCCGCGCGATCCCTGATATGCCCTCTTCCTTTTAGATTTGCCAGACCCACGCCACCCACGACGTTTATTCCAGAGAAGCAAAGGGAGAGAGATGAGGTGGGGAAGGAGAGGGAGGAGGAGTAGGACGCCCGCGACATCGATGTTTTCCCTCTTCTCCTACAGGTACAGGATGGTCAGCTTTTACCGCACTAACTAGCGCTAAAGGTTTGAGCTTTGACCAGCCGCTCAAAAGGATTTGACCTCAAGTCAAAACTAATCAAAAGGATTTGACTTAAAGTCAAAACTAATCAAAAGGATTTGGCTTAAAAGTCAAAAAGTCACCCGCGACATGCCCCTACCTATGACTACTTTCTATAAAGGTATTTCTAGAAATTCCTTTTGTTGCATGTAAAAAATAACTAAAAAACTAAAATTTTCACTTAAAAGAGAGACAACGACCGATTGTTGAAAAGTACAGACTGTTACGAATTATTTGGAAGAGTAGAAGATGAAAGTTGCTTTATATGAAAAGGCTACTGCTTTAAAAAGAGATAAAACCCAAAGATAATTTTATACATAATTTGATCTTACAGAATTTGTATTATAAAATTAATAATTATTCGATTTTTTTGTCGCCTACGGCTCCAAAAAATGGCGCCAAAAATTCTAATTTAATAAGATTTAAAAGGATTAAGAGCGATACTGGGAATTCTGAAGTATTAAATTTAATATCAAAGGACTTGAGCGTGGCATCGAGGGATCAAGAAGATATCGTTGGATTTGGAGGGATATGAGGGGATTTTAAGAGATTAATGTGAATATCCGTGGATATATATTGTGGACTTTGGGATTCAAGGGATTTTGGGAATTATGAGGTATATCAAGGGATTTTTGGTGATTATGAGAGACATCAAACTTGTGCCATAGTGGTCGCGCCATAGTGGGCTTGCGTCATAGTAGCCTGCGCCATAGTGGTCGCGCCATAATGGGCCGTACCCATATTTTTAATAATTGGCGCGGAAACGTGCCTCTATAAATGGCGCTGAACAATGTGCGCGTTTCATATTGTTAATTACAAGACAGTTAGAGTGTTATTGATTTTTTGTATTTTCGCAGAGTATCGATTTTTTACTTGTTACATATTTTCATTTCTTTTGCTTATTTTTTATTTTTTTTTGATTCCTTTCTGGCTGCTTCCACTCTACTTCCCTAAGCACATTCGTGAATAGTCTTCAAGGCAGATATTGGATGATTAACGCTGTATTTTCTTTTTATTCTCCTTTTTATTACTAGATTATGTATAACAATTTTTTTCGGATCCTGTTTCGGTCCTGTTTTTCTAATCCTGTTATGGATCCTTTTAATTTTCTGTAAAATATTTTTTCTTTGAGTTAACGAATTTTCCGTTTCAAAAGACCGAAATATGTAAATTGTTATCAATTTTCCTGGCATTAGCTTAAATTTTTTTAATTTTCTGTCGAATATTCGCGAATATAATGAAATTTTACGCCGTAAGCTATGCGCCGAATT
Organism: Meloidogyne arenaria; assembly: GCA_036172955.1. Lineage (NCBI taxonomy): Eukaryota > Metazoa > Nematoda > Chromadorea > Rhabditida > Meloidogynidae > Meloidogyne > Meloidogyne arenaria. The sequence goes on from JARQAB010000100.1 coordinate 16,618, forward strand.
TTAATATTTTTGCTTTTACTTTTCATCGTATTTAAATCTTCTGGAACTGAAGAGGCAGGAATCATTGGTCGAGAACAATTTCTATCAATCACAACTCCGCGCCAATTATTAAAAATATGGGTACGGCCCATTATGGCGCGACCACTATGGCGCAGGCTACTATGACGCAAGCCCACTATGGCGCGACCACTATGGCACAAGTTTGATGTCTCTCATAATCACCAAAAATCCCTTGATATACCTCATAATTCCCAAAATCCCTTGAATCCCAAAGTCCACAATATATATCCACGGATATTCACATTAATCTCTTAAAATCCCCTCATATCCCTCCAAATCCAACGATATCTTCTTGATCCCTCGATGCCACGCTCAAGTCCTTTGATATTAAATTTAATACTTCAGAATTCCCAGTATCGCTCTTAATCCTTTTAAATCTTATTAAATTAGAATTTTTGGCGCCATTTTTTGGAGCCGTAGGCGACAAAAAAATCGAATAATTATTAATTTTATAATACAAATTCTGTAAGATCAAATTATGTATAAAATTATCTTTGGGTTTTATCTCTTTTTAAAGCAGTAGCCTTTTCATATAAAGCAACTTTCATCTTCTACTCTTCCAAATAATTCGTAACAGTCTGTACTTTTCAACAATCGGTCGTTGTCTCTCTTTTAAGTGAAAATTTTAGTTTTTTAGTTATTTTTTACATGCAACAAAAGGAATTTCTAGAAATACCTTTATAGAAAGTAGTCATAGGTAGGGGCATGTCGCGGGTGACTTTTTGACTTTTAAGCCAAATCCTTTTGATTAGTTTTGACTTTAAGTCAAATCCTTTTGATTAGTTTTGACTTGAGGTCAAATCCTTTTGAGCGGCTGGTCAAAGCTCAAACCTTTAGCGCTAGTTAGTGCGGTAAAAGCTGACCATCCTGTACCTGTAGGAGAAGAGGGAAAACATCGATGTCGCGGGCGTCCTACTCCTCCTCCCTCTCCTTCCCCACCTCATCTCTCTCCCTTTGCTTCTCTGGAATAAACGTCGTGGGTGGCGTGGGTCTGGCAAATCTAAAAGGAAGAGGGCATATCAGGGATCGCGCGGCAAAACCTAAAGGGAGTGGACAACTTAGCAGAGTCTTGGGGTGGAGTGGAAAGAAGAGAAGCCACGATTTGTGGTGGAAAGGTCAGAGAAAACGATAGAGTATGTGCATTTATTTGTGGGGAAAATCAAAATGGATAGGAAAATGTTTGTGGAGAGGCACGATAAAAGAAAATTGGGGAGGATGTGTCAGACAATAGGAAATATTTAATTATGAGGAGTGAGGGAAAACCAAAAAGAGAACCCATTTTTTGAATGTGGACATCATTGTCGCGGGTGGCAATAACTGAAATGGCTAAAATAAAATCAAATAGTGATGAGAGGATAGAGAAACATTTAGGGATTAATTTTGAGGGGTAATTTGTGAAACATTGCCGTCGTCGTGGCCGACTTTTTGACTTTTAAGTAATCCGTTTGATTGATTAGATGATCAAATTCCAAACTTTGGGTAGTGCGGTAAATGTTGTTAAACTGACCCTACTCCTCATAATTAAATATTTCCTATTGTCTGACACATCCTCCCCAATTTTCTTTTATCGTGCCTCTCCACAAACATTTTCCTATCCATTTTGATTTTCCCCACAAATAAATGCACATACTCTATCGTTTTCTCTGACCTTTCCACCACAAATCGTGGCTTCTCTTCTTTCCACTCCACCCCAAGACTCTGCTAAGTTGTCCACTCCCTTTAGGTTTTGCCGCGCGATCCCTGATATGCCCTCTTCCTTTTAGATTTGCCAGACCCACGCCACCCACGACGTTTATTCCAGAGAAGCAAAGGGAGAGAGATGAGGTGGGGAAGGAGAGGGAGGAGGAGTAGGACGCCCGCGACATCGATGTTTTCCCTCTTCTCCTACAGGTACAGGATGGTCAGCTTTTACCGCACTAACTAGCGCTAAAGGTTTGAGCTTTGACCAGCCGCTCAAAAGGATTTGACCTCAAGTCAAAACTAATCAAAAGGATTTGACTTAAAGTCAAAACTAATCAAAAGGATTTGGCTTAAAAGTCAAAAAGTCACCCGCGACATGCCCCTACCTATGACTACTTTCTATAAAGGTATTTCTAGAAATTCCTTTTGTTGCATGTAAAAAATAACTAAAAAACTAAAATTTTCACTTAAAAGAGAGACAACGACCGATTGTTGAAAAGTACAGACTGTTACGAATTATTTGGAAGAGTAGAAGATGAAAGTTGCTTTATATGAAAAGGCTACTGCTTTAAAAAGAGATAAAACCCAAAGATAATTTTATACATAATTTGATCTTACAGAATTTGTATTATAAAATTAATAATTATTCGATTTTTTTGTCGCCTACGGCTCCAAAAAATGGCGCCAAAAATTCTAATTTAATAAGATTTAAAAGGATTAAGAGCGATACTGGGAATTCTGAAGTATTAAATTTAATATCAAAGGACTTGAGCGTGGCATCGAGGGATCAAGAAGATATCGTTGGATTTGGAGGGATATGAGGGGATTTTAAGAGATTAATGTGAATATCCGTGGATATATATTGTGGACTTTGGGATTCAAGGGATTTTGGGAATTATGAGGTATATCAAGGGATTTTTGGTGATTATGAGAGACATCAAACTTGTGCCATAGTGGTCGCGCCATAGTGGGCTTGCGTCATAGTAGCCTGCGCCATAGTGGTCGCGCCATAATGGGCCGTACCCATATTTTTAATAATTGGCGCGGAAACGTGCCTCTATAAATGGCGCTGAACAATGTGCGCGTTTCATATTGTTAATTACAAGACAGTTAGAGTGTTATTGATTTTTTGTATTTTCGCAGAGTATCGATTTTTTACTTGTTACATATTTTCATTTCTTTTGCTTATTTTTTATTTTTTTTTGATTCCTTTCTGGCTGCTTCCACTCTACTTCCCTAAGCACATTCGTGAATAGTCTTCAAGGCAGATATTGGATGATTAACGCTGTATTTTCTTTTTATTCTCCTTTTTATTACTAGATTATGTATAACAATTTTTTTCGGATCCTGTTTCGGTCCTGTTTTTCTAATCCTGTTATGGATCCTTTTAATTTTCTGTAAAATATTTTTTCTTTGAGTTAACGAATTTTCCGTTTCAAAAGACCGAAATATGTAAATTGTTATCAATTTTCCTGGCATTAGCTTAAATTTTTTTAATTTTCTGTCGAATATTCGCGAATATAATGAAATTTTACGCCGTAAGCTATGCGCCGAATTTTAATATTTTTGCTTTTACTTTTCATCGTATTTAAATCTTCTGGAACTGAAGAGGCAGGAATCATTGGTCGAGAACAATTTCTATCAATCACAACTCCGCGCCAATTATTAAAAATATGGGTACGGCCCATTATGGCGCGACCACTATGGCGCAGGCTACTATGACGCAAGCCCACTATGGCGCGACCACTATGGCACAAGTTTGATGTCTCTCATAATCACCAAAAATCCCTTGATATACCTCATAATTCCCAAAATCCCTTGAATCCCAAAGTCCACAATATATATCCACGGATATTCACATTAATCTCTTAAAATCCCCTCATATCCCTCCAAATCCAACGATATCTTCTTGATCCCTCGATGCCACGCTCAAGTCCTTTGATATTAAATTTAATACTTCAGAATTCCCAGTATCGCTCTTAATCCTTTTAAATCTTATTAAATTAGAATTTTTGGCGCCATTTTTTGGAGCCGTAGGCGACAAAAAAATCGAATAATTATTAATTTTATAATACAAATTCTGTAAGATCAAATTATGTATAAAATTATCTTTGGGTTTTATCTCTTTTTAAAGCAGTAGCCTTTTCATATAAAGCAACTTTCATCTTCTACTCTTCCAAATAATTCGTAACAGTCTGTACTTTTCAACAATCGGTCGTTGTCTCTCTTTTAAGTGAAAATTTTAGTTTTTTAGTTATTTTTTACATGCAACAAAAGGAATTTCTAGAAATACCTTTATAGAAAGTAGTCATAGGTAGGGGCATGTCGCGGGTGACTTTTTGACTTTTAAGCCAAATCCTTTTGATTAGTTTTGACTTTAAGTCAAATCCTTTTGATTAGTTTTGACTTGAGGTCAAATCCTTTTGAGCGGCTGGTCAAAGCTCAAACCTTTAGCGCTAGTTAGTGCGGTAAAAGCTGACCATCCTGTACCTGTAGGAGAAGAGGGAAAACATCGATGTCGCGGGCGTCCTACTCCTCCTCCCTCTCCTTCCCCACCTCATCTCTCTCCCTTTGCTTCTCTGGAATAAACGTCGTGGGTGGCGTGGGTCTGGCAAATCTAAAAGGAAGAGGGCATATCAGGGATCGCGCGGCAAAACCTAAAGGGAGTGGACAACTTAGCAGAGTCTTGGGGTGGAGTGGAAAGAAGAGAAGCCACGATTTGTGGTGGAAAGGTCAGAGAAAACGATAGAGTATGTGCATTTATTTGTGGGGAAAATCAAAATGGATAGGAAAATGTTTGTGGAGAGGCACGATAAAAGAAAATTGGGGAGGATGTGTCAGACAATAGGAAATATTTAATTATGAGGAGTAGGGTCAGTTTAACAACATTTACCGCACTACCCAAAGTTTGGAATTTGATCATCTAATCAATCAAACGGATTACTTAAAAGTCAAAAAGTCGGCCACGACGACGGCAATGTTTCACAAATTACCCCTCAAAATTAATCCCTAAATGTTTCTCTATCCTCTCATCACTATTTGATTTTATTTTAGCCATTTCAGTTATTGCCACCCGCGACAATGATGTCCACATTCAAAAAATGGGTTCTCTTTTTTGGTTTTCCCTCACTCCTCATAATTAAATATTTCCTATTGTCTGACACATCCTCCCCAATTTTCTTTTATCGTGCCTCTCCACAAACATTTTCCTATCCATTTTGATTTTCCCCACAAATAAATGCACATACTCTATCGTTTTCTCTGACCTTTCCACCACAAATCGTGGCTTCTCTTCTTTCCACTCCACCCCAAGACTCTGCTAAGTTGTCCACTCCCTTTAGGTTTTGCCGCGCGATCCCTGATATGCCCTCTTCCTTTTAGATTTGCCAGACCCACGCCACCCACGACGTTTATTCCAGAGAAGCAAAGGGAGAGAGATGAGGTGGGGAAGGAGAGGGAGGAGGAGTAGGACGCCCGCGACATCGATGTTTTCCCTCTTCTCCTACAGGTACAGGATGGTCAGCTTTTACCGCACTAACTAGCGCTAAAGGTTTGAGCTTTGACCAGCCGCTCAAAAGGATTTGACCTCAAGTCAAAACTAATCAAAAGGATTTGACTTAAAGTCAAAACTAATCAAAAGGATTTGGCTTAAAAGTCAAAAAGTCACCCGCGACATGCCCCTACCTATGACTACTTTCTATAAAGGTATTTCTAGAAATTCCTTTTGTTGCATGTAAAAAATAACTAAAAAACTAAAATTTTCACTTAAAAGAGAGACAACGACCGATTGTTGAAAAGTACAGACTGTTACGAATTATTTGGAAGAGTAGAAGATGAAAGTTGCTTTATATGAAAAGGCTACTGCTTTAAAAAGAGATAAAACCCAAAGATAATTTTATACATAATTTGATCTTACAGAATTTGTATTATAAAATTAATAATTATTCGATTTTTTTGTCGCCTACGGCTCCAAAAAATGGCGCCAAAAATTCTAATTTAATAAGATTTAAAAGGATTAAGAGCGATACTGGGAATTCTGAAGTATTAAATTTAATATCAAAGGACTTGAGCGTGGCATCGAGGGATCAAGAAGATATCGTTGGATTTGGAGGGATATGAGGGGATTTTAAGAGATTAATGTGAATATCCGTGGATATATATTGTGGACTTTGGGATTCAAGGGATTTTGGGAATTATGAGGTATATCAAGGGATTTTTGGTGATTATGAGAGACATCAAACTTGTGCCATAGTGGTCGCGCCATAGTGGGCTTGCGTCATAGTAGCCTGCGCCATAGTGGTCGCGCCATAATGGGCCGTACCCATATTTTTAATAATTGGCGCGGAGTTGTGATTGATAGAAATTGTTCTCGACCAATGATTCCTGCCTCTTCAGTTCCAGAAGATTTAAATACGATGAAAAGTAAAAGCAAAAATATTAAAATTCGGCGCATAGCTTACGGCGTAAAATTTCATTATATTCGCGAATATTCGACAGAAAATTAAAAAAATTTAAGCTAATGCCAGGAAAATTGATAACAATTTACATATTTCGGTCTTTTGAAACGGAAAATTCGTTAACTCAAAGAAAAAATATTTTACAGAAAATTAAAAGGATCCATAACAGGATTAGAAAAACAGGACCGAAACAGGATCCGAAAAAAATTGTTATACATAATCTAGTAATAAAAAGGAGAATAAAAAGAAAATACAGCGTTAATCATCCAATATCTGCCTTGAAGACTATTCACGAATGTGCTTAGGGAAGTAGAGTGGAAGCAGCCAGAAAGGAATCAAAAAAAAATAAAAAATAAGCAAAAGAAATGAAAATATGTAACAAGTAAAAAATCGATACTCTGCGAAAATACAAAAAATCAATAACACTCTAACTGTCTTGTAATTAACAATATGAAACGCGCACATTGTTCAGCGCCATTTATAGAGGCACGTTTCCGCGCCAATTATTAAAAATATGGGTACGGCCCATTATGGCGCGACCACTATGGCGCAGGCTACTATGACGCAAGCCCACTATGGCGCGACCACTATGGCACAAGTTTGATGTCTCTCATAATCACCAAAAATCCCTTGATATACCTCATAATTCCCAAAATCCCTTGAATCCCAAAGTCCACAATATATATCCACGGATATTCACATTAATCTCTTAAAATCCCCTCATATCCCTCCAAATCCAACGATATCTTCTTGATCCCTCGATGCCACGCTCAAGTCCTTTGATATTAAATTTAATACTTCAGAATTCCCAGTATCGCTCTTAATCCTTTTAAATCTTATTAAATTAGAATTTTTGGCGCCATTTTTTGGAGCCGTAGGCGACAAAAAAATCGAATAATTATTAATTTTATAATACAAATTCTGTAAGATCAAATTATGTATAAAATTATCTTTGGGTTTTATCTCTTTTTAAAGCAGTAGCCTTTTCATATAAAGCAACTTTCATCTTCTACTCTTCCAAATAATTCGTAACAGTCTGTACTTTTCAACAATCGGTCGTTGTCTCTCTTTTAAGTGAAAATTTTAGTTTTTTAGTTATTTTTTACATGCAACAAAAGGAATTTCTAGAAATACCTTTATAGAAAGTAGTCATAGGTAGGGGCATGTCGCGGGTGACTTTTTGACTTTTAAGCCAAATCCTTTTGATTAGTTTTGACTTTAAGTCAAATCCTTTTGATTAGTTTTGACTTGAGGTCAAATCCTTTTGAGCGGCTGGTCAAAGCTCAAACCTTTAGCGCTAGTTAGTGCGGTAAAAGCTGACCATCCTGTACCTGTAGGAGAAGAGGGAAAACATCGATGTCGCGGGCGTCCTACTCCTCCTCCCTCTCCTTCCCCACCTCATCTCTCTCCCTTTGCTTCTCTGGAATAAACGTCGTGGGTGGCGTGGGTCTGGCAAATCTAAAAGGAAGAGGGCATATCAGGGATCGCGCGGCAAAACCTAAAGGGAGTGGACAACTTAGCAGAGTCTTGGGGTGGAGTGGAAAGAAGAGAAGCCACGATTTGTGGTGGAAAGGTCAGAGAAAACGATAGAGTATGTGCATTTATTTGTGGGGAAAATCAAAATGGATAGGAAAATGTTTGTGGAGAGGCACGATAAAAGAAAATTGGGGAGGATGTGTCAGACAATAGGAAATATTTAATTATGAGGAGTGAGGGAAAACCAAAAAAGAGAACCCATTTTTTGAATGTGGACATCATTGTCGCGGGTGGCAATAACTGAAATGGCTAAAATAAAATCAAATAGTGATGAGAGGATAGAGAAACATTTAGGGATTAATTTTGAGGGGTAATTTGTGAAACATTGCCGTCGTCGTGGCCGACTTTTTGACTTTTAAGTAATCCGTTTGATTGATTAGATGATCAAATTCCAAACTTTGGGTAGTGCGGTAAATGTTGTTAAACTGACCCTTCTCCTATCAAGTCTCAATTTATAAGAGTTAGAGGAATCGGTATCGTTTTCGTTCTTTCTCCTTCTCCTTTTCCTTCTCCTCTCCTCCTCTCCTCACATCCTCACCTTTCCTTTTCTTTACCTAAACTTTTTCTCCTACTCCTTCTCATTTCAGCCTTTCCTCTCATTCTTCCTCCTCTTTTATCCTAATCCTCCCATCTTCTCTTTACTTTCCTCCTCACTGCTGCACTTCTCCTCCTCTCTTCATCCTCCTCATGTTATCTTCTCTTTCTTCCTCCTCCTCCTCCTCCTTTCATCTTTCCTCTATTTCCTCCACCTCTCTGATGCTACTCCTTCTTTTATCTTCTCCTTTCCTTTCTTCCTCCTCTTATCTCCCATGAACCTAATTTCCGTTCTTCCTCCTTCTCACTCCTTTCTCCTATTACTTCAACATCCTATTTTAGGATGAGAGGATGAAGGTGGCGGAGGTAAAGTCTAAAATGAGAGGACATAGGTGAAATTGTGGGAAGATAAACGAACATTCGCTAATATTGAGGAAAAGACAATACCAAAGGAGGGAAAGAATGCTATGTAAACATATAATTAAGTTAACTAAACCCCTTTGATGTGTCTGACAATCAACATCGCGGAGTGATGGGTTCCAAAAATTAAAAAGATGAATGAGGGCATATCGGCAGCGTGTGGTGGTTGAGGGAAAAAGTGAGGATGCTATGATTTGTGGAGTATCGGTGAATTTTTTGTGTGTGATTGAAGGGTAATTTGTACGCAGTGGAGAAAAAGTATTTTCTAAATTTGAAGTGTCATTTATCTGTTAATTACTTTATTACAATCTTATACCCACCAATAATTGTTCTGGTATTCATCAAGTGATTACGTGGGTTGTTACTGAAAGTAATCTATTACATCACCGAATCATCAAATTGTTTTTTTGTAGTTAATCAATCAAGCATTGTTCGTGTTTATTAGTTGCAATAATTTTGTCGTTTTTTATAAAAACATGTGCAACTTTAATGTTTAAAAGTAGTAGATTTAAGGGAGAAAAGTGCACAATTAAGAGTTAGAAGATACAATGACTATACTTAATGTTTAGAAGTTGTTGATTTTAGGGAGAAAAGTGCAAAATTAGCATTACAAGTTGTAAAAAGCATAGTTTGAAGTTTGAAATACACGATTTTGGGGGTAAATGTGCATATTTAAGCAAAATAAATTGTATTTTGTAAAACTTTCTATTAAAATATGCGTGCGCGTACATTTTAGATATGCGAACGTTTCTCAGGGGTGTGTACATGTTTTGTGTATGTGCGTGTTTTTAGGTGACGTGCGAGTTTTGATTAAAGTTGTAATCCACTGAAAACCTGAGTATAAAAAGCTGGAGATTTTGGATTCTAGTATCATTATTTCAAAATGAACCAAAATTTGTTTTCCCAAATCCTCCCAGAAGTAGATTTCAATATCTCCTCCAGCGGAATAACCGTGTTAAGTTCCCGGCTTACCACTCCACGATTTATTCCTTATGATCAGTCAGGAAGATGTAAGGAATGTAAGAGTACAGAAGTGGAAATTGACTTTATTGTGACTAAGGAAGGGGTTACCATCTACTGTACACGAATTGGATCAGGTACCAGATTTGTCCCATTCGATACAGTTTATGAGTTGCCCACACATTGCTTTTTCAAAGTCAGGAACAAGGGAAGAGTTTTCAATGTCCCTCATGGAGTACAACCACAACAAATTATCCATCAAAATCCGAAGAGAGGGAAAAGGAAGTGTGAGGAATTGTCGTCACCTCCTCATCATGTTTCTTCTACTCCTCCTATCACTAGCTTACCTTCTCCTCCCCGAAATGTTTCTGATACTCCTCCCGTCAATAACTTATCTTCTCCTCCCCGTCATGTTTCGCCTACTCCTCCCGTCAATAACTTACCTTCTCCTCCAAAACATATTTCCCCTGCTGCGACTCCAACAGAATGTCCAAAGGCTATTATCAATACTGCGCGTCCTAATACACCTCCTGATAATGTAGAGTTTGAGAAGGAGCTACAAGAATTTTATGATAGTTTAATGGCAGCTACGACAGGATTAACTTCAACACCGAAGAAGTTGGAAGGGAAGATTGAGACAGAAGAGAAAAAGGATGAAACAACTGTCCCTATATAAGCATTAATTTTTTTATGTAATATTTATTTTTTTTACAATTAATATTATGGAATCACAATCATTTTCGAATAAAGACTTAAAACTTAAGTTACCTTTTGGTATGATTTTGTCTGGACCAAGCTCAAGTGGGAAGAGCTCATTCCTTCTGAAATTTATAGCAGACTCCCAAGATTTGATCGAACCCAAGCCAAAAAGTGTACTGTATTGTTTTGGAGAGATGAACGATAATATCCCGATCCTTCAAAAGTCAGGAGTAAATGTTTACGCAGGAGTTCCTCCTGAGGACTTGATAAAAAAATATCCAAAACCATTATTGTTAATTCTTGATGATTTGCTCCTATCTATAGATGAAAAATATCTTTCGGAGCTATTTACAAAAAAGTCCCACCATCAAAATTTTGCAATTGTTTTTGTTACCCAAAACCTATTTGAGAAAAAGATTAAGGTTGCGCGACAAAATGCCCAATATATTGTTTTGATGAGGTCGCCGAATTCTGCACTCTCTGTGAGAAATATTGGAGTACAATTATTTCCCCGTCAATTGGAATATTTCCTTGATGCGTACAAACAGGCAACTAATGAACCATACGGATACTTACTCATAGACTTGCATGCTTCCTCCGATCCAACTCTAAGACTCAGAACAAACATATTTAAGGAAGACGAAGAGAAGATAATTTTCATTTCCAAAAATGTTTAGTCAATTAATTTGTGAAAATAAAGATTTTTTATGCTCATTAGCGAAATCAAAATCTGAAAGGAGATACCAAAAACTTTTACGAAAAGCTGATACTAGTCAGTTGTTATCTATAGTTGAAATTTGTTTAAATATAGTAAAATCTCGTTTCAAGCTTAATAATCGTCAAAAGAATCGTTTATTACCACATGCGGAATTTATTCGTAAAATGAGTCGCGCTAGGAGTGAACGTGGGGTAAGAAAAGTTTTGAGGCAAAAAGGTGGAGGAATAGGAGTATTTGCTGCTCTTCTCACTCCTGTTCTAATGGAATTAGCTCGAGCAATTAGTATAAAAGCCTATCAAAATAATTCAAATCAACCATAATATAAAAATAATGGCAAAAAAATTAATTCTTGTTCCAGAAGAGATTTATAGAGGGCTTACTTCAAATAATTATGGGGACCCAAATTTAGATTTTACGAGAGGTGCAGTTGAGAATGCCAAAAGAAAAAAAGAAAACCTCTCTGCAAAAAATATTCATTACAACCAGGAACTAAGACGGTATCTGAAATTAAGGAATGAGAGTGAAAATAAACCTGTCAGAGTCGAAATGGTAGCTAACCCCAAAGGAGCAATTATGAATAGAGATGTTATCAGACCTGCAACAAATATTACAGACGATAACGATGATTTATGGATAAGTGATGATTTTTCCTATTCTGCGTACCCACAAGAGCCGCCAGCCTTATCATATAATATTGTTCCTCCTTTGTCAAATTCCTCAAACGAGCAAGGGGCCCCCGAAACTCGACGTAGAAACTTATTAAGATCTGGAATTTCCCCCACCCCTCCTACACATAGACAAAAATTCAAGAGAAAACTTTCTCTATCCTATATTCTGTATCGGCATCCTTTTTGACACGAGCTAGCTCCTCTCGATAGTAATACCCCTTAAACTTGTCCCCATTATCATTAATAATCTTATATCTGACGGGATGAAATTGATCCTGAACCTTATCTACTCGTAAAATTTGGTCTCCCCAATTTGGAATATAACCTTTTTCAAAGGATCCTTTTTTCATGCTAGTACGAACATAATCTCCTTCCTTTAGCTTTGCTTTACTTTTCTTCTCCTTTGATGAAAATTCATCTGTATACATTCGCTCCCACACCGTTTGTGCATTAGAAAAATTTATATCAATAGGACGCATCCCATGCACCCTGCTCATTGACTTATTAATCCCATCTAATATTTTATCAAGTATATCAATCCAATTTAAAGATTTGTTTTGTGCAAAATATCTATAAAGTCTTTGTTTTACATTTCTTATTGCCCTTTCAGCCACAGAAGCTTTAACAGTCGAATGAGTAGCCTCATTCTTTTGTATCTCCTCATTCTCAAAATATTCTTTTACAACTTTGTTTTTAAATTCTAATCCTTTATCAGAGAAAATCCTATGAGGTTTCATAGGCATTTGACCAATTAATTGTTTGAAGGCCTCTAACATATCCTTTGAGCCTTTTGATTTAACTGGAACACCAAAGAGTCGTTTTGAAAGAACATCAACCCCTAGAAGAATATATTTATTTCCCTTATTATTTCTGGAGAGAGCCTGCATGTCAGCCAGATCTACTTGTACATCAGTCATAAAACCTGCCGCTACAGTTCTTGCTCTTTTAAAATGAACTCTTTTAGGACGCATAAGCGTATAAGTCCTATGCCCCTCCAAATAATTCTGAACAATATTTCTAGGTAAATTTTTGATAACTTTTCTTGCTTCATACCAAAGTCGATCAACTCCTGAAAATGCTGCAGGCGAATCTGGATCATTGTAGAGCTGGTTCAAAAGTTTTGTAGGATCCGCCATTTTTTATTAAAATTCTTTACCAGAGCGTAGGTTTAAATCTTTTAATACCAGCTTCTTTACGTTTAGCTTTTATAAGTCTTAGCATCCATTCTCTACCGGCTTTTGCTGATTGAGTTTTTGTGACAGGTTTTACTTTTTTCAAGGCAATTAGAGGACTTTCGTCTGGACCTTCCCATTTTCTTTTTAATTTTTGACGTCTTCGCACATCATCTTCTTTACGAGCTTGAACTAATGCTGCTTGATCAATAGGAAACTTTTGTTCTCTAATTTTAATTTTTCGTTGTAAATATTCCCTTCTTTTCTGTTCACGCCTTAATTTTGGTTCTTCATGTTCATTAAATCCCTTTTTCCATCTCTTTGTACCTTCAAGCTCATCTGACTGCCCCCTTTTTGTAATTTGTCTAGTTGGAGGAGGGTCTGATACAAGGGGAGCATCAATACCTTCAGGAATAGTAGAGAGAATTGGGTTGGGAGGAGATGGAGGAAAATCATCATCAACGGGGACATTTGTATTATATTCAGGAGTATAAGGAATTCTCCAATTTTGCAACATCTTTTTTCTTTCAAATTTTTTCATCTTATTCCTAGCCTTTTCAGAAAGTTTCATATACTCATCTCTCGCCCCATTTTTATAATTAATCAAATGTCGTCTTTTATTTTGTCCATAATCATCCTCCTCTATCTTTCTCTTGAATTTTTGTCTATGTGTAGGAGGGGTGGGGGAAATTCCAGATCTTAATAAGTTTCTACGTCGAGTTTCGGGGGCCCCTTGCTCGTTTGAGGAATTTGACAAAGGAGGAACAATATTATATGATAAGGCTGGCGGCTCTTGTGGGTACGCAGAATAGGAAAAATCATCACTTATCCATAAATCATCGTTATCGTCTGTAATATTTGTTGCAGGTCTGATAACATCTCTATTCATAATTGCTCCTTTGGGGTTAGCTACCATTTCGACTCTGACAGGTTTATTTTCACTCTCATTCCTTAATTTCAGATACCGTCTTAGTTCCTGGTTGTAATGAATATTTTTTGCAGAGAGGTTTTCTTTTTTTCTTTTGGCATTCTCAACTGCACCTCTCGTAAAATCTAAATTTGGGTCCCCATAATTATTTGAAGTAAGCCCTCTATAAATCTCTTCTGGAACAAGAATTAATTTTTTTGCCATTATTTTTATATTATGGTTGATTTGAATTATTTTGATAGGCTTTTATACTAATTGCTCGAGCTAATTCCATTAGAACAGGAGTGAGAAGAGCAGCAAATACTCCTATTCCTCCACCTTTTTGCCTCAAAACTTTTCTTACCCCACGTTCACTCCTAGCGCGACTCATTTTACGAATAAATTCCGCATGTGGTAATAAACGATTCTTTTGACGATTATTAAGCTTGAAACGAGATTTTACTATATTTAAACAAATTTCAACTATAGATAACAACTGACTAGTATCAGCTTTTCGTAAAAGTTTTTGGTATCTCCTTTCAGATTTTGATTTCGCTAATGAGCATAAAAAATCTTTATTTTCACAAATTAATTGACTAAACATTTTTGGAAATGAAAATTATCTTCTCTTCGTCTTCCTTAAATATGTTTGTTCTGAGTCTTAGAGTTGGATCGGAGGAAGCATGCAAGTCTATGAGTAAGTATCCGTATGGTTCATTAGTTGCCTGTTTGTACGCATCAAGGAAATATTCCAATTGACGGGGAAATAATTGTACTCCAATATTTCTCACAGAGAGTGCAGAATTCGGCGACCTCATCAAAACAATATATTGGGCATTTTGTCGCGCAACCTTAATCTTTTTCTCAAATAGGTTTTGGGTAACAAAAACAATTGCAAAATTTTGATGGTGGGACTTTTTTGTAAATAGCTCCGAAAGATATTTTTCATCTATAGATAGGAGCAAATCATCAAGAATTAACAATAATGGTTTTGGATATTTTTTTATCAAGTCCTCAGGAGGAACTCCTGCGTAAACATTTACTCCTGACTTTTGAAGGATCGGGATATTATCGTTCATCTCTCCAAAACAATACAGTACACTTTTTGGCTTGGGTTCGATCAAATCTTGGGAGTCTGCTATAAATTTCAGAAGGAATGAGCTCTTCCCACTTGAGCTTGGTCCAGACAAAATCATACCAAAAGGTAACTTAAGTTTTAAGTCTTTATTCGAAAATGATTGTGATTCCATAATATTAATTGTAAAAAAATAAATATTACATAAAAAAATTAATGCTTATATAGGGACAGTTGTTTCATCCTTTTTCTCTTCTGTCTCAATCTTCCCTTCCAACTTCTTCGGTGTTGAAGTTAATCCTGTCGTAGCTGCCATTAAACTATCATAAAATTCTTGTAGCTCCTTCTCAAACTCTACATTATCAGGAGGTGTATTAGGACGCGCAGTATTGATAATAGCCTTTGGACATTCTGTTGGAGTCGCAGCAGGGGAAATATGTTTTGGAGGAGAAGGTAAGTTATTGACGGGAGGAGTAGGCGAAACATGACGGGGAGGAGAAGATAAGTTATTGACGGGAGGAGTATCAGAAACATTTCGGGGAGGAGAAGGTAAGCTAGTGATAGGAGGAGTAGAAGAAACATGATGAGGAGGTGACGACAATTCCTCACACTTCCTTTTCCCTCTCTTCGGATTTTGATGGATAATTTGTTGTGGTTGTACTCCATGAGGGACATTGAAAACTCTTCCCTTGTTCCTGACTTTGAAAAAGCAATGTGTGGGCAACTCATAAACTGTATCGAATGGGACAAATCTGGTACCTGATCCAATTCGTGTACAGTAGATGGTAACCCCTTCCTTAGTCACAATAAAGTCAATTTCCACTTCTGTACTCTTACATTCCTTACATCTTCCTGACTGATCATAAGGAATAAATCGTGGAGTGGTAAGCCGGGAACTTAACACGGTTATTCCGCTGGAGGAGATATTGAAATCTACTTCTGGGAGGATTTGGGAAAACAAATTTTGGTTCATTTTGAAATAATGATACTAGAATCCAAAATCTCCAGCTTTTTATACTCAGGTTTTCAGTGGATTACAACTTTAATCAAAACTCGCACGTCACCTAAAAACACGCACATACACAAAACATGTACACACCCCTGAGAAACGTTCGCATATCTAAAATGTACGCGCACGCATATTTTAATAGAAAGTTTTACAAAATACAATTTATTTTGCTTAAATATGCACATTTACCCCCAAAATCGTGTATTTCAAACTTCAAACTATGCTTTTTACAACTTGTAATGCTAATTTTGCACTTTTCTCCCTAAAATCAACAACTTCTAAACATTAAGTATAGTCATTGTATCTTCTAACTCTTAATTGTGCACTTTTCTCCCTTAAATCTACTACTTTTAAACATTAAAGTTGCACATGTTTTTATAAAAAACGACAAAATTATTGCAACTAATAAACACGAACAATGCTTGATTGATTAACTACAAAAAAACAATTTGATGATTCGGTGATGTAATAGATTACTTTCAGTAACAACCCACGTAATCACTTGATGAATACCAGAACAATTA
Source organism: Meloidogyne arenaria (assembly GCA_036172955.1). Taxonomy (NCBI): domain Eukaryota; kingdom Metazoa; phylum Nematoda; class Chromadorea; order Rhabditida; family Meloidogynidae; genus Meloidogyne; species Meloidogyne arenaria. The sequence continues at coordinate 33,037 of JARQAB010000100.1, forward strand.
TTGGTGGGTATAAGATTGTAATAAAGTAATTAACAGATAAATGACACTTCAAATTTAGAAAATACTTTTTCTCCACTGCGTACAAATTACCCTTCAATCACACACAAAAAATTCACCGATACTCCACAAATCATAGCATCCTCACTTTTTCCCTCAACCACCACACGCTGCCGATATGCCCTCATTCATCTTTTTAATTTTTGGAACCCATCACTCCGCGATGTTGATTGTCAGACACATCAAAGGGGTTTAGTTAACTTAATTATATGTTTACATAGCATTCTTTCCCTCCTTTGGTATTGTCTTTTCCTCAATATTAGCGAATGTTCGTTTATCTTCCCACAATTTCACCTATGTCCTCTCATTTTAGACTTTACCTCCGCCACCTTCATCCTCTCATCCTAAAATAGGATGTTGAAGTAATAGGAGAAAGGAGTGAGAAGGAGGAAGAACGGAAATTAGGTTCATGGGAGATAAGAGGAGGAAGAAAGGAAAGGAGAAGATAAAAGAAGGAGTAGCATCAGAGAGGTGGAGGAAATAGAGGAAAGATGAAAGGAGGAGGAGGAGGAGGAAGAAAGAGAAGATAACATGAGGAGGATGAAGAGAGGAGGAGAAGTGCAGCAGTGAGGAGGAAAGTAAAGAGAAGATGGGAGGATTAGGATAAAAGAGGAGGAAGAATGAGAGGAAAGGCTGAAATGAGAAGGAGTAGGAGAAAAAGTTTAGGTAAAGAAAAGGAAAGGTGAGGATGTGAGGAGAGGAGGAGAGGAGAAGGAAAAGGAGAAGGAGAAAGAACGAAAACGATACCGATTCCTCTAACTCTTATAAATTGAGACTTGATAGGAGAAGGGTCAGTTTAACAACATTTACCGCACTACCCAAAGTTTGGAATTTGATCATCTAATCAATCAAACGGATTACTTAAAAGTCAAAAAGTCGGCCACGACGACGGCAATGTTTCACAAATTACCCCTCAAAATTAATCCCTAAATGTTTCTCTATCCTCTCATCACTATTTGATTTTATTTTAGCCATTTCAGTTATTGCCACCCGCGACAATGATGTCCACATTCAAAAAATGGGTTCTCTTTTTTGGTTTTCCCTCACTCCTCATAATTAAATATTTCCTATTGTCTGACACATCCTCCCCAATTTTCTTTTATCGTGCCTCTCCACAAACATTTTCCTATCCATTTTGATTTTCCCCACAAATAAATGCACATACTCTATCGTTTTCTCTGACCTTTCCACCACAAATCGTGGCTTCTCTTCTTTCCACTCCACCCCAAGACTCTGCTAAGTTGTCCACTCCCTTTAGGTTTTGCCGCGCGATCCCTGATATGCCCTCTTCCTTTTAGATTTGCCAGACCCACGCCACCCACGACGTTTATTCCAGAGAAGCAAAGGGAGAGAGATGAGGTGGGGAAGGAGAGGGAGGAGGAGTAGGACGCCCGCGACATCGATGTTTTCCCTCTTCTCCTACAGGTACAGGATGGTCAGCTTTTACCGCACTAACTAGCGCTAAAGGTTTGAGCTTTGACCAGCCGCTCAAAAGGATTTGACCTCAAGTCAAAACTAATCAAAAGGATTTGACTTAAAGTCAAAACTAATCAAAAGGATTTGGCTTAAAAGTCAAAAAGTCACCCGCGACATGCCCCTACCTATGACTACTTTCTATAAAGGTATTTCTAGAAATTCCTTTTGTTGCATGTAAAAAATAACTAAAAAACTAAAATTTTCACTTAAAAGAGAGACAACGACCGATTGTTGAAAAGTACAGACTGTTACGAATTATTTGGAAGAGTAGAAGATGAAAGTTGCTTTATATGAAAAGGCTACTGCTTTAAAAAGAGATAAAACCCAAAGATAATTTTATACATAATTTGATCTTACAGAATTTGTATTATAAAATTAATAATTATTCGATTTTTTTGTCGCCTACGGCTCCAAAAAATGGCGCCAAAAATTCTAATTTAATAAGATTTAAAAGGATTAAGAGCGATACTGGGAATTCTGAAGTATTAAATTTAATATCAAAGGATTAATATCAAAATATCAAAGGATTTAATATCAAAAATTTAATATCAAAATATTTAATATCAAAATTTGACAGGTAGATTACACCCAAACAAAATAATAATAAATCGGTTTAAGATTCAGACCAGTGTCTAATAAATACGATGAAAAGTAAAAGCAAAAATATTAAAATTCGGCGCATAGCTTACGGCGTAAAATTTCATTATATTCGCGAATATTCGACAGAAAATTAAAAAAATTTAAGCTAATGCCAGGAAAATTGATAACAATTTACATATTTCGGTCTTTTGAAACGGAAAATTCGTTAACTCAAAGAAAAAATATTTTACAGAAAATTAAAAGGATCCATAACAGGATTAGAAAAACAGGACCGAAACAGGATCCGAAAAAAATTGTTATACATAATCTAGTAATAAAAAGGAGAATAAAAAGAAAATACAGCGTTAATCATCCAATATCTGCCTTGAAGACTATTCACGAATGTGCTTAGGGAAGTAGAGTGGAAGCAGCCAGAAAGGAATCAAAAAAAATAAAAAATAAGCAAAAGAAATGAAAATATGTAACAAGTAAAAAATCGATACTCTGCGAAAATACAAAAAATCAATAACACTCTAACTGTCTTGTAATTAACAATATGAAACGCGCACATTGTTCAGCGCCATTTATAGAGGCACGTTTCCGCGCCAATTATTAAAAATATGGGTACGGCCCATTATGGCGCGACCACTATGGCGCAGGCTACTATGACGCAAGCCCACTATGGCGCGACCACTATGGCACAAGTTTGATGTCTCTCATAATCACCAAAAATCCCTTGATATACCTCATAATTCCCAAAATCCCTTGAATCCCAAAGTCCACAATATATATCCACGGATATTCACATTAATCTCTTAAAATCCCCTCATATCCCTCCAAATCCAACGATATCTTCTTGATCCCTCGATGCCACGCTCAAGTCCTTTGATATTAAATTTAATACTTCAGAATTCCCAGTATCGCTCTTAATCCTTTTAAATCTTATTAAATTAGAATTTTTGGCGCCATTTTTTGGAGCCGTAGGCGACAAAAAAATCGAATAATTATTAATTTTATAATACAAATTCTGTAAGATCAAATTATGTATAAAATTATCTTTGGGTTTTATCTCTTTTTAAAGCAGTAGCCTTTTCATATAAAGCAACTTTCATCTTCTACTCTTCCAAATAATTCGTAACAGTCTGTACTTTTCAACAATCGGTCGTTGTCTCTCTTTTAAGTGAAAATTTTAGTTTTTTAGTTATTTTTTACATGCAACAAAAGGAATTTCTAGAAATACCTTTATAGAAAGTAGTCATAGGTAGGGGCATGTCGCGGGTGACTTTTTGACTTTTAAGCCAAATCCTTTTGATTAGTTTTGACTTTAAGTCAAATCCTTTTGATTAGTTTTGACTTGAGGTCAAATCCTTTTGAGCGGCTGGTCAAAGCTCAAACCTTTAGCGCTAGTTAGTGCGGTAAAAGCTGACCATCCTGTACCTGTAGGAGAAGAGGGAAAACATCGATGTCGCGGGCGTCCTACTCCTCCTCCCTCTCCTTCCCCACCTCATCTCTCTCCCTTTGCTTCTCTGGAATAAACGTCGTGGGTGGCGTGGGTCTGGCAAATCTAAAAGGAAGAGGGCATATCAGGGATCGCGCGGCAAAACCTAAAGGGAGTGGACAACTTAGCAGAGTCTTGGGGTGGAGTGGAAAGAAGAGAAGCCACGATTTGTGGTGGAAAGGTCAGAGAAAACGATAGAGTATGTGCATTTATTTGTGGGGAAAATCAAAATGGATAGGAAAATGTTTGTGGAGAGGCACGATAAAAGAAAATTGGGGAGGATGTGTCAGACAATAGGAAATATTTAATTATGAGGAGTGAGGGAAAACCAAAAAGAGAACCCATTTTTTGAATGTGGACATCATTGTCGCGGGTGGCAATAACTGAAATGGCTAAAATAAAATCAAATAGTGATGAGAGGATAGAGAAACATTTAGGGATTAATTTTGAGGGGTAATTTGTGAAACATTGCCGTCGTCGTGGCCGACTTTTTGACTTTTAAGTAATCCGTTTGATTGATTAGATGATCAAATTCCAAACTTTGGGTAGTGCGGTAAATGTTGTTAAACTGACCCTTCTCCTATCAAGTCTCAATTTATAAGAGTTAGAGGAATCGGTATCGTTTTCGTTCTTTCTCCTTCTCCTTTTCCTTCTCCTCTCCTCCTCTCCTCACATCCTCACCTTTCCTTTTCTTTACCTAAACTTTTTCTCCTACTCCTTCTCATTTCAGCCTTTCCTCTCATTCTTCCTCCTCTTTATCCTAATCCTCCCATCTTCTCTTTACTTTCCTCCTCACTGCTGCACTTCTCCTCCTCTCTTCATCCTCCTCATGTTATCTTCTCTTTCTTCCTCCTCCTCCTCCTCCTTTCATCTTTCCTCTATTTCCTCCACCTCTCTGATGCTACTCCTTCTTTTATCTTCTCCTTTCCTTTCTTCCTCCTCTTATCTCCCATGAACCTAATTTCCGTTCTTCCTCCTTCTCACTCCTTTCTCCTATTACTTCAACATCCTATTTTAGGATGAGAGGATGAAGGTGGCGGAGGTAAAGTCTAAAATGAGAGGACATAGGTGAAATTGTGGGAAGATAAACGAACATTCGCTAATATTGAGGAAAAGACAATACCAAAGGAGGGAAAGAATGCTATGTAAACATATAATTAAGTTAACTAAACCCCTTTGATGTGTCTGACAATCAACATCGCGGAGTGATGGGTTCCAAAAATTAAAAAGATGAATGAGGGCATATCGGCAGCGTGTGGTGGTTGAGGGAAAAAGTGAGGATGCTATGATTTGTGGAGTATCGGTGAATTTTTGTGTGTGATTGAAGGGTAATTTGTACGCAGTGGAGAAAAAGTATTTTCTAAATTTGAAGTGTCATTTATCTGTTAATTACTTTATTACAATCTTATACCCACCAATAATTGTTCTGGTATTCATCAAGTGATTACGTGGGTTGTTACTGAAAGTAATCTATTACATCACCGAATCATCAAATTGTTTTTTTGTAGTTAATCAATCAAGCATTGTTCGTGTTTATTAGTTGCAATAATTTTGTCGTTTTTTATAAAAACATGTGCAACTTTAATGTTTAAAAGTAGTAGATTTAAGGGAGAAAAGTGCACAATTAAGAGTTAGAAGATACAATGACTATACTTAATGTTTAGAAGTTGTTGATTTTAGGGAGAAAAGTGCAAAATTAGCATTACAAGTTGTAAAAAGCATAGTTTGAAGTTTGAAATACACGATTTTGGGGGTAAATGTGCATATTTAAGCAAAATAAATTGTATTTTGTAAAACTTTCTATTAAAATATGCGTGCGCGTACATTTTAGATATGCGAACGTTTCTCAGGGGTGTGTACATGTTTTGTGTATGTGCGTGTTTTTAGGTGACGTGCGAGTTTTGATTAAAGTTGTAATCCACTGAAAACCTGAGTATAAAAAGCTGGAGATTTTGGATTCTAGTATCATTATTTCAAAATGAACCAAAATTTGTTTTCCCAAATCCTCCCAGAAGTAGATTTCAATATCTCCTCCAGCGGAATAACCGTGTTAAGTTCCCGGCTTACCACTCCACGATTTATTCCTTATGATCAGTCAGGAAGATGTAAGGAATGTAAGAGTACAGAAGTGGAAATTGACTTTATTGTGACTAAGGAAGGGGTTACCATCTACTGTACACGAATTGGATCAGGTACCAGATTTGTCCCATTCGATACAGTTTATGAGTTGCCCACACATTGCTTTTTCAAAGTCAGGAACAAGGGAAGAGTTTTCAATGTCCCTCATGGAGTACAACCACAACAAATTATCCATCAAAATCCGAAGAGAGGGAAAAGGAAGTGTGAGGAATTGTCGTCACCTCCTCATCATGTTTCTTCTACTCCTCCTATCACTAGCTTACCTTCTCCTCCCCGAAATGTTTCTGATACTCCTCCCGTCAATAACTTATCTTCTCCTCCCCGTCATGTTTCGCCTACTCCTCCCGTCAATAACTTACCTTCTCCTCCAAAACATATTTCCCCTGCTGCGACTCCAACAGAATGTCCAAAGGCTATTATCAATACTGCGCGTCCTAATACACCTCCTGATAATGTAGAGTTTGAGAAGGAGCTACAAGAATTTTATGATAGTTTAATGGCAGCTACGACAGGATTAACTTCAACACCGAAGAAGTTGGAAGGGAAGATTGAGACAGAAGAGAAAAAGGATGAAACAACTGTCCCTATATAAGCATTAATTTTTTATGTAATATTTATTTTTTTTACAATTAATATTATGGAATCACAATCATTTTCGAATAAAGACTTAAAACTTAAGTTACCTTTTGGTATGATTTTGTCTGGACCAAGCTCAAGTGGGAAGAGCTCATTCCTTCTGAAATTTATAGCAGACTCCCAAGATTTGATCGAACCCAAGCCAAAAAGTGTACTGTATTGTTTTGGAGAGATGAACGATAATATCCCGATCCTTCAAAAGTCAGGAGTAAATGTTTACGCAGGAGTTCCTCCTGAGGACTTGATAAAAAAATATCCAAAACCATTATTGTTAATTCTTGATGATTTGCTCCTATCTATAGATGAAAAATATCTTTCGGAGCTATTTACAAAAAAGTCCCACCATCAAAATTTTGCAATTGTTTTTGTTACCCAAAACCTATTTGAGAAAAAGATTAAGGTTGCGCGACAAAATGCCCAATATATTGTTTTGATGAGGTCGCCGAATTCTGCACTCTCTGTGAGAAATATTGGAGTACAATTATTTCCCCGTCAATTGGAATATTTCCTTGATGCGTACAAACAGGCAACTAATGAACCATACGGATACTTACTCATAGACTTGCATGCTTCCTCCGATCCAACTCTAAGACTCAGAACAAACATATTTAAGGAAGACGAAGAGAAGATAATTTTCATTTCCAAAAATGTTTAGTCAATTAATTTGTGAAAATAAAGATTTTTTATGCTCATTAGCGAAATCAAAATCTGAAAGGAGATACCAAAAACTTTTACGAAAAGCTGATACTAGTCAGTTGTTATCTATAGTTGAAATTTGTTTAAATATAGTAAAATCTCGTTTCAAGCTTAATAATCGTCAAAAGAATCGTTTATTACCACATGCGGAATTTATTCGTAAAATGAGTCGCGCTAGGAGTGAACGTGGGGTAAGAAAAGTTTTGAGGCAAAAAGGTGGAGGAATAGGAGTATTTGCTGCTCTTCTCACTCCTGTTCTAATGGAATTAGCTCGAGCAATTAGTATAAAAGCCTATCAAAATAATTCAAATCAACCATAATATAAAAATAATGGCAAAAAAATTAATTCTTGTTCCAGAAGAGATTTATAGAGGGCTTACTTCAAATAATTATGGGGACCCAAATTTAGATTTTACGAGAGGTGCAGTTGAGAATGCCAAAAGAAAAAAAGAAAACCTCTCTGCAAAAAATATTCATTACAACCAGGAACTAAGACGGTATCTGAAATTAAGGAATGAGAGTGAAAATAAACCTGTCAGAGTCGAAATGGTAGCTAACCCCAAAGGAGCAATTATGAATAGAGATGTTATCAGACCTGCAACAAATATTACAGACGATAACGATGATTTATGGATAAGTGATGATTTTTCCTATTCTGCGTACCCACAAGAGCCGCCAGCCTTATCATATAATATTGTTCCTCCTTTGTCAAATTCCTCAAACGAGCAAGGGGCCCCCGAAACTCGACGTAGAAACTTATTAAGATCTGGAATTTCCCCCACCCCTCCTACACATAGACAAAAATTCAAGAGAAAGATAGAGGAGGATGATTATGGACAAAATAAAAGACGACATTTGATTAATTATAAAAATGGGGCGAGAGATGAGTATATGAAACTTTCTGAAAAGGCTAGGAATAAGATGAAAAAATTTGAAAGAAAAAAGATGTTGCAAAATTGGAGAATTCCTTATACTCCTGAATATAATACAAATGTCCCCGTTGATGATGATTTTCCTCCATCTCCTCCCAACCCAATTCTCTCTACTATTCCTGAAGGTATTGATGCTCCCCTTGTATCAGACCCTCCTCCAACTAGACAAATTACAAAAAGGGGGCAGTCAGATGAGCTTGAAGGTACCCTGGGGGTGCATTAAAGTACCGTGGAGGGGCCCGGGGGTCATTAGAGTCGGTTCAGGAGTAGTTGTAGACGTCTGGCAGGAGCAGTTGAAGTTGTAGACGTCTGGCAGGAGCAGTTGAAGTTGTAGACGAGCCGTTGAAGTGTTGGAAGGGGGGGGGGGGGTTCTAATCAAATCTAAGGTCTAAGTGCCCTACTGTCTACACCTATTGAATAACAACCCGTGCCTTTGGATATAACTCGGAGGTATGAAAGCCTGAACCTATGGAGAGGATTTCTTGAAAAAGGGGGGTCGGTCAGTTCAGTACGGGATTTTCAGTGCGGGTTATTTTCGGGGCGAATTGGGGAGTGACGTTTTGTCCGAGGCGTTTTGGGGAGTGACGTTTTGTCCGGGGCGTTTAGGGGAGTGACGTTTTGTCCGGGGCGAATTGGGGAGTGACGTTTTGTCCGGGGCATTTTGGGGAGTGACGTTTTGTCCGGGGCATTTTGGGGAGTTACATTTGAGTCAGACTTGGGATTGGTGGAAGACAGGGGTCTTATAAAATAGGTGTGGACAGTAGAGTACCTTGTTGGACCTGGGGGTGCATTAAAGTACCGTGGAGGGGCCCGGGGGTCATTAGAGTCGGTTCAGGAGTAGTTGTAGACGTCTGGCAGGAGCAGTTGAAGTTGTAGACGTCTGGCAGGAGCAGTTGAAGTTGTAGACGAGCCGTTGAAGTGTTGGAAGGGGGGGGGGGGGGGGGGGGGGTTCTAATCAAATCTAAGGTCTAAGTGCCCTACTGTCTACACCTATTGAATAACAACCCGTGCCTTTGGATATAACTCGGAGGTATGAAAGCCTGAACCTATGGAGAGGATTTCTTGAAAAAGGGGGGTCGGTCAGTTCAGTACGGGATTTTCAGTGCGGGTTATTTTCGGGGCGAATTGGGGAGTGACGTTTTGTCCGAGGCGTTTTGGGGAGTGACGTTTTGTCCGGGGCGTTTAGGGGAGTGACGTTTTGTCCGGGGCGAATTGGGGAGTGACGTTTTGTCCGGGGCATTTTGGGGAGTGACGTTTTGTCCGGGGCATTTTGGGGAGTTACATTTGAGTCAGACTTGGGATTGGTGGAAGACAGGGGTCTTATAAAATAGGTGTGGACAGTAGAGTACCTTGTTGGACCTGGGGGTGCATTAAAGTACCGTGGAGGGGCCCGGGGGTCATTAGAGTCGGTTCAGGAGTAGTTGTAGACGTCTGGCAGGAGCAGTTGAAGTTGTAGACGTCTGGCAGGAGCAGTTGAAGTTGTAGACGAGCCGTTGAAGTGTTGGAAGGGGGGGGGGGTTCTAATCAAATCTAAGGTCTAAGTGCCCTACTGTCTACACCTATTGAATAACAACCCGTGCCTTTGGATATAACTCGGAGGTATGAAAGCCTGAACCTATGGAGAGGATTTCTTGAAAAAGGGGGGTCGGTCAGTTCAGTACGGGATTTTCAGTGCGGGTTATTTTCGGGGCGAATTGGGGAGTGACGTTTTGTCCGAGGCGTTTTGGGGAGTGACGTTTTGTCCGGGGCGTTTAGGGGAGTGACGTTTTGTCCGGGGCGAATTGGGGAGTGACGTTTTGTCCGGGGCATTTTGGGGAGTGACGTTTTGTCCGGGGCATTTTGGGGAGTTACATTTGAGTCAGACTTGGGATTGGTGGAAGACAGGGTCTTATAAAATAGGTGTGGACAGTAGAGTACCTTGTTGGACCTGGGGGTGCATTAAAGTACCGTGGAGGGGCCCGGGGGTCATTAGAGTCGGTTCAGGAGTAGTTGTAGACGTCTGGCAGGAGCAGTTGAAGTTGTAGACGTCTGGCAGGAGCAGTTGAAGTTGTAGACGAGCGTTGAAGTGTTGGAAGGGGGGGGGGGGGGTTCTAATCAAATCTAAGGTCTAAGTGCCCTACTGTCTACACCTATTGAATAACAACCCGTGCCTTTGGATATAACTCGGAGGTATGAAAGCCTGAACCTATGGAGAGGATTTCTTGAAAAAGGGGGGTCGGTCAGTTCAGTACGGGATTTTCAGTGCGGGTTATTTTCGGGGCGAATTGGGGAGTGACGTTTTGTCCGAGGCGTTTTGGGGAGTGACGTTTTGTCCGGGGCGTTTAGGGGAGTGACGTTTTGTCCGGGGCGAATTGGGGAGTGACGTTTTGTCCGGGGCATTTTGGGGAGTGACGTTTTGTCCGGGGCATTTTGGGGAGTTACATTTGAGTCAGACTTGGGATTGGTGGAAGACAGGGGTCTTATAAAATAGGTGTGGACAGTAGAGTACCTTGTTGGACCTGGGGGTGCATTAAAGTACCGTGGAGGGGCCCGGGGGTCATTAGAGTCGGTTCAGGAGTAGTTGTAGACGTCTGGCAGGAGCAGTTGAAGTTGTAGACGTCTGGCAGGAGCAGTTGAAGTTGTAGACGAGCCGTTGAAGTGTTGGAAGGGGGGGGGGGGGTTCTAATCAAATCTAAGGTCTAAGTGCCCTACTGTCTACACCTATTGAATAACAACCCGTGCCTTTGGATATAACTCGGAGGTATGAAAGCCTGAACCTATGGAGAGGATTTCTTGAAAAAGGGGGGTCGGTCAGTTCAGTACGGGATTTTCAGTGCGGGTTATTTTCGGGGCGAATTGGGGAGTGACGTTTTGTCCGAGGCGTTTTGGGGAGTGACGTTTTGTCCGGGGCGTTTAGGGGAGTGACGTTTTGTCCGGGGCGAATTGGGGAGTGACGTTTTGTCCGGGGCATTTTGGGGAGTGACGTTTTGTCCGGGGCATTTTGGGGAGTTACATTTGAGTCAGACTTGGGATTGGTGGAAGACAGGGGTCTTATAAAATAGGTGTGGACAGTAGAGTACCTTGTTGGACCTGGGGGTGCATTAAAGTACCGTGGAGGGGCCCGGGGGTCATTAGAGTCGGTTCAGGAGTAGTTGTAGACGTCTGGCAGGAGCAGTTGAAGTTGTAGACGTCTGGCAGGAGCAGTTGAAGTTGTAGACGAGCCGTTGAAGTGTTGGAAGGGGGGGGGGGGTTCTAATCAAATCTAAGGTCTAAGTGCCCTACTGTCTACACCTATTGAATAACAACCCGTGCCTTGGGATATAACTCGGAGGTATGAAAGCCTGAACCTATGGAGAGGATTTCTTGAAAAAGGGGGGTCGGTCAGTTCAGTACGGGATTTTCAGTGCGGGTTATTTTCGGGGCGAATTGGGGAGTGACGTTTTGTCCGAGGCGTTTTGGGGAGTGACGTTTTGTCCGGGGCGTTTAGGGGAGTGACGTTTTGTCCGGGGCGAATTGGGGAGTGACGTTTTGTCCGGGGCATTTTGGGGAGTGACGTTTTGTCCGGGGCATTTTGGGGAGTTACATTTGAGTCAGACTTGGGATTGGTGGAAGACAGGGGTCTTATAAAATAGGTGTGGACAGTAGAGTACCTTGTTGGACCTGGGGGTGCATTAAAGTACCGTGGAGGGGCCCGGGGGTCATTAGAGTCGGTTCAGGAGTAGTTGTAGACGTCTGGCAGGAGCAGTTGAAGTTGTAGACGTCTGGCAGGAGCAGTTGAAGTTGTAGACGAGCCGTTGAAGTGTTGGAAGGGGGGGGGGGGTTCTAATCAAATCTAAGGTCTAAGTGCCCTACTGTCTCCACCTCATGAATAACAACCCGTGCCTTTGGATATAACTCGGAGGTATGAAAGCCTGAACCTATGGAGAGGATTTCTTGAAAAAGGGGGGTCGGTCAGTTCAGTACGGGATTTTCAGTGCGGGTTATTTTCGGGGCGAATTGGGGAGTGACGTTTTGTCCGAGGCGTTTTGGGGAGTGACGTTTTGTCCGGGGCGTTTAGGGGAGTGACGTTTTGTCCGGGGCGAATTGGGGAGTGACGTTTTGTCCGGGGCATTTTGGGGAGTGACGTTTTGTCCGGGGCATTTTGGGGAGTTACATTTGAGTCAGACTTGGGATTGGTGGAAGACAGGGGTCTTATAAAATAGGTGTGGACAGTAGAGTACCTTGTTGGACCTGGGGGTGCATTAAAGTACCGTGGAGGGGCCCGGGGGTCATTAGAGTCGGTTCAGGAGTAGTTGTAGACGTCTGGCAGGAGCAGTTGAAGTTGTAGACGTCTGGCAGGAGCAGTTGAAGTTGTAGACGAGCCGTTGAAGTGTTGGAAGGGGGGGGGGGGGTTCTAATCAAATCTAAGGTCTAAGTGCCCTACTGTCTACACCTATTGAATAACAACCCGTGCCTTTGGATATAACTCGGAGGTATGAAAGCCTGAACCTATGGAGAGGATTTCTTGAAAAAGGGGGGTCGGTCAGTTCAGTACGGGATTTTCAGTGCGGGTTATTTTCGGGGCGAATTGGGGAGTGACGTTTTGTCCGAGGCGTTTTGGGGAGTGACGTTTTGTCCGGGGCGTTTAGGGGAGTGACGTTTTGTCCGGGGCGAATTGGGGAGTGACGTTTTGTCCGGGGCATTTTGGGGAGTGACGTTTTGTCCGGGGCATTTTGGGGAGTTACATTTGAGTCAGACTTGGGATTGGTGGAAGACAGGGGTCTTATAAAATAGGTGTGGACAGTAGAGTACCTTGTTGGACCTGGGGGTGCATTAAAGTACCGTGGAGGGGCCCGGGGGTCATTAGAGTCGGTTCAGGAGTAGTTGTAGACGTCTGGCAGGAGCAGTTGAAGTTGTAGACGTCTGGCAGGAGCAGTTGAAGTTGTAGACGAGCCGTTGAAGTGTTGGAAGGGGGGGGGGGGTTCTAATCAAATCTAAGGTCTAAGTGCCCTACTGTCTACACCTATTGAATAACAACCCGTGCCTTTGGATATAACTCGGAGGTATGAAAGCCTGAACCTATGGAGAGGATTTCTTGAAAAAGGGGGGTCGGTCAGTTCAGTACGGGATTTTCAGTGCGGGTTATTTTCGGGGCGAATTGGGGAGTGACGTTTTGTCCGAGGCGTTTTGGGGAGTGACGTTTTGTCCGGGGCGTTTAGGGGAGTGACGTTTTGTCCGGGGCGAATTGGGGAGTGACGTTTTGTCCGGGGCATTTTGGGGAGTGACGTTTTGTCCGGGGCATTTTGGGGAGTTACATTTGAGTCAGACTTGGGATTGGTGGAAGACAGGGGTCTTATAAAATAGGTGTGGACAGTAGAGTACCTTGTTGGACCTGGGGGTGCATTAAAGTACCGTGGAGGGGCCCGGGGGTCATTAGAGTCGGTTCAGGAGTAGTTGTAGACGTCTGGCAGGAGCAGTTGAAGTTGTAGACGTCTGGCAGGAGCAGTTGAAGTTGTAGACGAGCCGTTGAAGTGTTGGAAGGGGGGGGGGGGTTCTAATCAAATCTAAGGTCTAAGTGCCCTACTGTCTACACCTATTGAATAACAACCCGTGCCTTTGGATATAACTCGGAGGTATGAAAGCCTGAACCTATGGAGAGGATTTCTTGAAAAAGGGGGGTCGGTCAGTTCAGTACGGGATTTTCAGTGCGGGTTATTTTCGGGGCGAATTGGGGAGTGACGTTTTGTCCGAGGCGTTTTGGGGAGTGACGTTTTGTCCGGGGCGTTTAGGGGAGTGACGTTTTGTCCGGGGCGAATTGGGGAGTGACGTTTTGTCCGGGGCATTTTGGGGAGTGACGTTTTGTCCGGGGCATTTTGGGGAGTTACATTTGAGTCAGACTTGGGATTGGTGGAAGACAGGGGTCTTATAAAATAGGTGTGGACAGTAGAGTACCTTGTTGGACCTGGGGGTGCATTAAAGTACCGTGGAGGGGCCCGGGGGTCATTAGAGTCGGTTCAGGAGTAGTTGTAGACGTCTGGCAGGAGCAGTTGAAGTTGTAGACGTCTGGCAGGAGCAGTTGAAGTTGTAGACGAGCCGTTGAAGTGTTGGAAGGGGGGGGGGGGTTCTAATCAAATCTAAGGTCTAAGTGCCCTACTGTCTACACCTATTGAATAACAACCCGTGCCTTTGGATATAACTCGGAGGTATGAAAGCCTGAACCTATGGAGAGGATTTCTTGAAAAAGGGGGGTCGGTCAGTTCAGTACGGGATTTTCAGTGCGGGTTATTTTCGGGGCGAATTGGGGAGTGACGTTTTGTCCGAGGCGTTTTGGGGAGTGACGTTTTGTCCGGGGCGTTTAGGGGAGTGACGTTTTGTCCGGGGCGAATTGGGGAGTGACGTTTTGTCCGGGGCATTTTGGGGAGTGACGTTTTGTCCGGGGCATTTTGGGGAGTTACATTTGAGTCAGACTTGGGATTGGTGGAAGACAGGGGTCTTATAAAATAGGTGTGGACAGTAGAGTACCTTGTTGGACCTGGGGGTGCATTAAAGTACCGTGGAGGGGCCCGGGGGTCATTAGAGTCGGTTCAGGAGTAGTTGTAGACGTCTGGCAGGAGCAGTTGAAGTTGTAGACGTCTGGCAGGAGCAGTTGAAGTTGTAGACGAGCCGTTGAAGTGTTGGAAGGGGGGGGGGGGGTTCTAATCAAATCTAAGGTCTAAGTGCCCTACTGTCTACACCTATTGAATAACAACCCGTGCCTTTGGATATAACTCGGAGGTATGAAAGCCTGAACCTATGGAGAGGATTTCTTGAAAAAGGGGGGTCGGTCAGTTCAGTACGGGATTTTCAGTGCGGGTTATTTTCGGGGCGAATTGGGGAGTGACGTTTTGTCCGAGGCGTTTTGGGGAGTGACGTTTTGTCCGGGGCGTTTAGGGGAGTGACGTTTTGTCCGGGGCGAATTGGGGAGTGACGTTTTGTCCGGGGCATTTTGGGGAGTGACGTTTTGTCCGGGGCATTTTGGGGAGTTACATTTGAGTCAGACTTGGGATTGGTGGAAGACAGGGGTCTTATAAAATAGGTGTGGACAGTAGAGTACCTTGTTGGACCTGGGGGTGCATTAAAGTACCGTGGAGGGGCCCGGGGGTCATTAGAGTCGGTTCAGGAGTAGTTGTAGACGTCTGGCAGGAGCAGTTGAAGTTGTAGACGTCTGGCAGGAGCAGTTGAAGTTGTAGACGAGCCGTTGAAGTGTTGGAAGGGGGGGGGGGGTTCTAATCAAATCTAAGGTCTAAGTGCCCTACTGTCTACACCTATTGAATAACAACCCGTGCCTTTGGATATAACTCGGAGGTATGAAAGCCTGAACCTATGGAGAGGATTTCTTGAAAAAGGGGGGTCGGTCAGTTCAGTGCGGGTTATTTTCGGGGCGAATTGGGGAGTGACGTTTTGTCCGAGGCGTTTTGGGGAGTGACGTTTTGTCCGGGGCGTTTAGGGGAGTGACGTTTTGTCCGGGGCGAATTGGGGAGTGACGTTTTGTCCGGGGCATTTTGGGGAGTGACGTTTTGTCCGGGGCATTTTGGGGAGTTACATTTGAGTCAGACTTGGGATTGGTGGAAGACAGGGGTCTTATAAAATAGGTGTGGACAGTAGAGTACCTTGTTGGACCTGGGGGTGCATTAAAGTACCGTGGAGGGGCCCGGGGGTCATTAGAGTCGGTTCAGGAGTAGTTGTAGACGTCTGGCAGGAGCAGTTGAAGTTGTAGACGTCTGGCAGGAGCAGTTGAAGTTGTAGACGAGCCGTTGAAGTGTTGGAAGGGGGGGGGGGGGTTCTAATCAAATCTAAGGTCTAAGTGCCCTACTGTCTACACCTATTGAATAACAACCCGTGCCTTTGGATATAACTCGGAGGTATGAAAGCCTGAACCTATGGAGAGGATTTCTTGAAAAAGGGGGGTCGGTCAGTTCAGTACGGGATTTTCAGTGCGGGTTATTTTCGGGGCGAATTGGGGAGTGACGTTTTGTCCGAGGCGTTTTGGGGAGTGACGTTTTGTCCGGGGCGTTTAGGGGAGTGACGTTTTGTCCGGGGCGAATTGGGGAGTGACGTTTTGTCCGGGGCATTTTGGGGAGTGACGTTTTGTCCGGGGCATTTTGGGGAGTTACATTTGAGTCAGACTTGGGATTGGTGGAAGACAGGGGTCTTATAAAATAGGTGTGGACAGTAGAGTACCTTGTTGGACCTGGGGGTGCATTAAAGTACCGTGGAGGGGCCCGGGGGTCATTAGAGTCGGTTCAGGAGTAGTTGTAGACGTCTGGCAGGAGCAGTTGAAGTTGTAGACGTCTGGCAGGAGCAGTTGAAGTTGTAGACGAGCCGTTGAAGTGTTGGAAGGGGGGGGGGGTTCTAATCAAATCTAAGGTCTAAGTGCCCTACTGTCTACACCTATTGAATAACAACCCGTGCCTTTGGATATAACTCGGAGGTATGAAAGCCTGAACCTATGGAGAGGATTTCTTGAAAAAGGGGGGTCGGTCAGTTCAGTACGGGATTTTCAGTGCGGGTTATTTTCGGGGCGAATTGGGGAGTGACGTTTTGTCCGAGGCGTTTTGGGGAGTGACGTTTTGTCTGTGGGGCGTTTAGGGGAGTGACGTTTTGTCCGGGGCGAATTGGGGAGTGACGTTTTGTCCGGGGCATTTTGGGGAGTGACGTTTTGTCCGGGGCATTTTGGGGAGTTACATTTGAGTCAGACTTGGGATTGGTGGAAGACAGGGGTCTTATAAAATAGGTGTGGACAGTAGAGTACCTTGTTGGACCTGGGGGTGCATTAAAGTACCGTGGAGGGGCCCGGGGGTCATTAGAGTCGGTTCAGGAGTAGTTGTAGACGTCTGGCAGGAGCAGTTGAAGTTGTAGACGTCTGGCAGGAGCAGTTGAAGTTGTAGACGAGCCGTTGAAGTGTTGGAAGGGGGGGGGGGGTTCTAATCAAATCTAAGGTCTAAGTGCCCTACTGTCTACACCTATTGAATAACAACCCGTGCCTTTGGATATAACTCGGAGGTATGAAAGCCTGAACCTATGGAGAGGATTTCTTGAAAAAGGGGGGTCGGTCAGTTCAGTACGGGATTTTCAGTGCGGGTTATTTTCGGGGCGAATTGGGGAGTGACGTTTTGTCCGAGGCGTTTTGGGGAGTGACGTTTTGTCCGGGGCGTTTAGGGGAGTGACGTTTTGTCCGGGGCGAATTGGGGAGTGACGTTTTGTCCGGGGCATTTTGGGGAGTGACGTTTTGTCCGGGGCATTTTGGGGAGTTACATTTGAGTCAGACTTGGGATTGGTGGAAGACAGGGGTCTTATAAAATAGGTGTGGACAGTAGAGTACCTTGTTGGACCTGGGGGTGCATTAAAGTACCGTGGAGGGGCCCGGGGGTCATTAGAGTCGGTTCAGGAGTAGTTGTAGACGTCTGGCAGGAGCAGTTGAAGTTGTAGACGTCTGGCAGGAGCAGTTGAAGTTGTAGACGAGCCGTTGAAGTGTTGGAAGGGGGGGGGGGGGGGTTCTAATCAAATCTAAGGTCTAAGTGCCCTACTGTCTACACCTATTGAATAACAACCCGTGCCTTTGGATATAACTCGGAGGTATGAAAGCCTGAACCTATGGAGAGGATTTCTTGAAAAAGGGGGGTCGGTCAGTTCAGTACGGGATTTTCAGTGCGGGTTATTTTCGGGGCGAATTGGGGAGTGACGTTTTGTCCGAGGCGTTTTGGGGAGTGACGTTTTGTCCGGGGCGTTTAGGGGAGTGACGTTTTGTCCGGGGCGAATTGGGGAGTGACGTTTTGTCCGGGGCATTTTGGGGAGTGACGTTTTGTCCGGGGCATTTTGGGGAGTTACATTTGAGTCAGACTTGGGATTGGTGGAAGACAGGGGTCTTATAAAATAGGTGTGGACAGTAGAGTACCTTGTTGGACCTGGGGGTGCATTAAAGTACCGTGGAGGGGCCCGGGGGTCATTAGAGTCGGTTCAGGAGTAGTTGTAGACGTCTGGCAGGAGCAGTTGAAGTTGTAGACGTCTGGCAGGAGCAGTTGAAGTTGTAGACGAGCCGTTGAAGTGTTGGAAGGGGGGGGGGGTTCTAATCAAATCTAAGGTCTAAGTGCCCTACTGTCTACACCTATTGAATAACAACCCGTGCCTTTGGATATAACTCGGAGGTATGAAAGCCTGAACCTATGGAGAGGATTTCTTGAAAAAGGGGGGTCGGTCAGTTCAGTACGGGATTTTCAGTGCGGGTTATTTTCGGGGCGAATTGGGGAGTGACGTTTTGTCCGAGGCGTTTTGGGGAGTGACGTTTTGTCCGGGGCGTTTAGGGGAGTGACGTTTTGTCCGGGGCGAATTGGGGAGTGACGTTTTGTCCGGGGCATTTTGGGGAGTGACGTTTTGTCCGGGGCATTTTGGGGAGTTACATTTGAGTCAGACTTGGGATTGGTGGAAGACAGGGGTCTTATAAAATAGGTGTGGACAGTAGAGTACCTTGTTGGACCTGGGGGTGCATTAAAGTACCGTGGAGGGGCCCGGGGGTCATTAGAGTCGGTTCAGGAGTAGTTGTAGACGTCTGGCAGGAGCAGTTGAAGTTGTAGACGTCTGGCAGGAGCAGTTGAAGTTGTAGACGAGCCGTTGAAGTGTTGGAAGGGGGGGGGGGGGTTCTAATCAAATCTAAGGTCTAAGTGCCCTACTGTCTACACCTATTGAATAACAACCCGTGCCTTTGGATATAACTCGGAGGTATGAAAGCCTGAACCTATGGAGAGGATTTCTTGAAAAAGGGGGGTCGGTCAGTTCAGTACGGGATTTTCAGTGCGGGTTATTTTCGGGGCGAATTGGGGAGTGACGTTTTGTCCGAGGCGTTTTGGGGAGTGACGTTTTGTCCGGGGCGTTTAGGGGAGTGACGTTTTGTCCGGGGCGAATTGGGGAGTGACGTTTTGTCCGGGGCATTTTGGGGAGTGACGTTTTGTCCGGGGCATTTTGGGGAGTTACATTTGAGTCAGACTTGGGATTGGTGGAAGACAGGGGTCTTATAAAATAGGTGTGGACAGTAGAGTACCTTGTTGGACCTGGGGGTGCATTAAAGTACCGTGGAGGGGCCCGGGGGTCATTAGAGTCGGTTCAGGAGTAGTTGTAGACGTCTGGCAGGAGCAGTTGAAGTTGTAGACGTCTGGCAGGAGCAGTTGAAGTTGTAGACGAGCCGTTGAAGTGTTGGAAGGGGGGGGGGGGGGTTCTAATCAAATCTAAGGTCTAAGTGCCCTACTGTCTACACCTATTGAATAACAACCCGTGCCTTTGGATATAACTCGGAGGTATGAAAGCCTGAACCTATGGAGAGGATTTCTTGAAAAAGGGGGGTCGGTCAGTTCAGTACGGGATTTTCAGTGCGGGTTATTTTCGGGGCGAATTGGGGAGTGACGTTTTGTCCGAGGCGTTTTGGGGAGTGACGTTTTGTCCGGGGCGTTTAGGGGAGTGACGTTTTGTCCGGGGCGAATTGGGGAGTGACGTTTTGTCCGGGGCATTTTGGGGAGTGACGTTTTGTCCGGGGCATTTTGGGGAGTTACATTTGAGTCAGACTTGGGATTGGTGGAAGACAGGGGTCTTATAAAATAGGTGTGGACAGTAGAGTACCTTGTTGGACCTGGGGGTGCATTAAAGTACCGTGGAGGGGCCCGGGGGTCATTAGAGTCGGTTCAGGAGTAGTTGTAGACGTCTGGCAGGAGCAGTTGAAGTTGTAGACGTCTGGCAGGAGCAGTTGAAGTTGTAGACGAGCCGTTGAAGTGTTGGAAGGGGGGGGGGGGGTTCTAATCAAATCTAAGGTCTAAGTGCCCTACTGTCTACACCTATTGAATAACAACCCGTGCCTTTGGATATAACTCGGAGGTATGAAAGCCTGAACCTATGGAGAGGATTTCTTGAAAAAGGGGGGTCGGTCAGTTCAGTACGGGATTTTCAGTGCGGGTTATTTTCGGGGCGAATTGGGGAGTGACGTTTTGTCCGAGGCGTTTTGGGGAGTGACGTTTTGTCCGGGGCGTTTAGGGGAGTGACGTTTTGTCCGGGGCGAATTGGGGAGTGACGTTTTGTCCGGGGCATTTTGGGGAGTGACGTTTTGTCCGGGGCATTTTGGGGAGTTACATTTGAGTCAGACTTGGGATTGGTGGAAGACAGGGGTCTTATAAAATAGGTGTGGACAGTAGAGTACCTTGTTGGACCTGGGGGTGCATTAAAGTACCGTGGAGGGGCCCGGGGGTCATTAGAGTCGGTTCAGGAGTAGTTGTAGACGTCTGGCAGGAGCAGTTGAAGTTGTAGACGTCTGGCAGGAGCAGTTGAAGTTGTAGACGAGCCGTTGAAGTGTTGGAAGGGGGGGGGGGTTCTAATCAAATCTAAGGTCTAAGTGCCCTACTGTCTACACCTATTGAATAACAACCCGTGCCTTTGGATATAACTCGGAGGTATGAAAGCCTGAACCTATGGAGAGGATTTCTTGAAAAAGGGGGGTCGGTCAGTTCAGTGCGGGATTTCAGTGCGGGTTATTTTCGGGGCGAATTGGGGAGTGACGTTTTGTCCGAGGCGTTTTGGGGAGTGACGTTTTGTCCGGGGCGTTTAGGGGAGTGACGTTTTGTCCGGGGCGAATTGGGGAGTGACGTTTTGTCCGGGGCATTTTGGGGAGTGACGTTTTGTCCGGGGCATTTTGGGGAGTTACATTTGAGTCAGACTTGGGATTGGTGGAAGACAGGGGTCTTATAAAATAGGTGTGGACAGTAGAGTACCTTGTTGGACCTGGGGGTGCATTAAAGTACCGTGGAGGGGCCCGGGGGTCATTAGAGTCGGTTCAGGAGTAGTTGTAGACGTCTGGCAGGAGCAGTTGAAGTTGTAGACGTCTGGCAGGAGCAGTTGAAGTTGTAGACGAGCCGTTGAAGTGTTGGAAGGGGGGGGGGGGTTCTAATCAAATCTAAGGTCTAAGTGCCCTACTGTCTACACCTATTGAATAACAACCCGTGCCTTTGGATATAACTCGGAGGTATGAAAGCCTGAACCTATGGAGAGGATTTCTTGAAAAAGGGGGGTCGGTCAGTTCAGTACGGGATTTTCAGTGCGGGTTATTTTCGGGGCGAATTGGGGAGTGACGTTTTGTCCGAGGCGTTTTGGGGAGTGACGTTTTGTCCGGGGCGTTTAGGGGAGTGACGTTTTGTCCGGGGCGAATTGGGGAGTGACGTTTTGTCCGGGGCATTTTGGGGAGTGACGGGGCATTTTGGGGAGTTACATTTGAGTCAGACTTGGGATTGGTGGAAGACAGGGGTCTTATAAAATAGGTGTGGACAGTAGAGTACCTTGTTGGACCTGGGGGTGCATTAAAGTACCGTGGAGGGGCCCGGGGGTCATTAGAGTCGGTTCAGGAGTAGTTGTAGACGTCTGGCAGGAGCAGTTGAAGTTGTAGACGTCTGGCAGGAGCAGTTGAAGTTGTAGACGAGCCGTTGAAGTGTTGGAAGGGGGGGGGGGGTTCTAATCAAATCTAAGGTCTAAGTGCCCTACTGTCTACACCTATTGAATAACAACCCGTGCCTTTGGATATAACTCGGAGGTATGAAAGCCTGAACCTATTTAGAGTTTTTGATAAATCAGTTTGGAGTGAGTGCTGGTATTCATTTGGGAGTTTCATAATAGTAAAAGTTCGATTTTTTACGAAAAAAGTAGGTCGTCAGGTTGGATCGTTTTTGAAGCTCTCGGAGCTTGGAAGAGTTGGATATTGGGAAGACCCTGGGCTGAGGGGGGAACCCCAAACCCATTTTTAACAAACAAAAAAATTATGTGATAAAAAATACCACTTGTAAAGAAAAGGCCTTTTTGCTTTCTTCTAAACGAATCCGCAAAAATCCTTTTTTTACAAGTGGCTTAATTGTGCTTTTCCGTTTTTCCATCTAAGAATTCTGCTGTTTTGATAACATTTTGTGCGAAAAAAATAAAACAAAAAATAATCAACGCAAACGGAAAAGCACTAAAAAAATAATAAAAACATATTACATTCAAATATCTTTTAGACCTTTAAATGTGGCGGAAGCATCTTTGCCACATTTTTAGCTTCTCTCATCTTTGTAGTCCATCATCAATTCGTTGCAATCCAATGCTCATTTTGAACACTTCTTGCAATAATTGATCTCGGTGTAGCTGTTGATGTTACAGAGCCGTCAGCCTCAATGTACGAGTATTTGTTGTTGCAGCATGCATCTGAAAAATACTTTTAAAATTAAAAATCCAAAAATTGTCGTCTTCAAAAGACTTAAGAAAGCATGTGCCCACAGCATACTCAAAGAGAGTTAATCCCCCCAACAAAACAGCTGATCCACTCCCCAGCCTACCCAAAGACTAAAATCTCATCCCAAAGAATAAAAAAGAGAAAATATCAAACCTTGAAGTTGTAGAGTGCAGTCTAGTCGGAGTCTAATCACAAGTTTCAATTCCCAACGAGAGTGTAGCAACGCCCAAAAGAAGAAGATCCTTAAAAAAATTTTTCCAAGTTCTCCATACCAAAAACACTCCCAAAAAAGATACCTGCACATTCTCAGACTTATCGCCAGACAAAATTGCAGCCTGAACAGCAGCTCCATAGGCGACAGCTTCTTCCGGGTTGATACTCTTGTTAAGTTCTTACCCAGAGAAAAAGTCAGCCAAAAGCTTCTGGACTTTTGGAATACGAGTTAAGCCTCCAACCAAAACAATGTCGTGGATTTGAGACTTGTCCATCTTAGCATCACGAATTCATTTCTCAACTGGATCCATTGTACTGCGGAACAAATCGGCACAGAGTTCTTTGAAACGAGCATGCGTGATGTTGGTGTAGAAGTCGATTCCATCAACGAGCGAATCAATTTCAATGCTAAAATGGATTCAAGTTAAAGTCGAAAAACTCAAAAACAACCTCGCTTGAGTAGAGCTAGACAAAGTCCTCTTAGCGCGTTCACAAGCAGTACGAAAACGACGGAGAGCACGCGGATTGGTGGCAAGATCCTACTTGTGCTTACGCTTGAATTCAGCAAGGTTGACCTTTAAAAATAGTTCAGTTAAGAAAACCTCAAAAAACTCCAAACCATTCGATTGTCAGATTCTTCGCCTCCAAGATGAGTGTCTCCAGCAGTCGACTTGACCTCAAAAATACCATCTTCTTTAGTCAAAATAGACACATCAAAAGTTCCACCGCCCAAGTCAAAAATCAGAACGTTGCGCTCGCCTTGGCCTTTCTTATCGAAACCATACGTAATGGCCTTAAAAGTTTTCGCGATTTTAAAGAAATGATAAAAGTTATAAAATGATAAAAGTTTTATTTATAAACTAACCGCAGCAGTTGGCTCGTTGATGATACGCAAAACATTAAGTCCAGAAATCGCTCCAGCATCCTTTGTGGCTTGGCGTTGACTGTCGTTGAAGTATGACGGCACAGTGATGACAGCATCTTTAACGGTTTGACCCAGAAATGCCTCAGCCGTTTCCTTCATTTTAGTCAAGACCATTGCCGAAACTTCCTTAAAAACGAAAAACTTAAACTCAAGCAAGGAAAACTTTAAAAAAACCTCAGGGAAGAACGCCTTCATTTCACCCTTAACCTCCACTTGGATTTTTGGACGAGCACCTTCTCCTTGAATAACCTTGAACGGCCAATGCTTCATGTCAGATTGAACATCTGGATCGTCAAATTTGCGTCCAATCAAGCGCTTTGCGTCTGAAAATGATTTTTGACTTGTTTATCAAAAAATAAAAGAAAATACCAAAAACAGTATTCGACGGATTCATTGCCACTTGATTTTTCGCAGCATCACCAATCAGACGTTCTGTGTCTGTAAAAGCCACATAAGATGGAGTCGTCGATTTCCTGAAGAAAATAAAGTTAGAACTCGTAAAGTCGTTCAAGAAACAAACCTTGATCATTGGCAATGATCTCGACTTTCCCATGCTGGAATACACCAACACAGCTATAGGTCGTTCCTAGATCAATACCGACAGCGTTAGCTTTAGACATTTTTAAAAGATTTTTTAAAATGATAGCTGAAAATTAGAAAAGATTAGAAGATTAGGATTTAAAAGCTTAGGAATAGTCAGATAGCGCTAATGTTAAAATCTGAAACTAGTGTAATTACACATGTAAAACATAAAAATCAATCAAATAGAAAATGAAAATGCAAATCTAGAAAAACTAGAAAATGCAACAACTAGAAAATGCAAATCTCCGAAAAATAATGAAAATCGATAAGTGACGCCAAATGAATTTGAACTAAATATTAACGCAAATTAATTCTGTTAATTTAATTTTGGAAAATGTCAAAGTGTCATTCGTTGTTATTCTGTCAATTACTCGAAAAAATGGAGTAAAAAATTTCCAAAGCCTAAAGTTTTTCAAAATTTCGTTTAGGTTAACTTTCATAACTTTCAGAAGATTCTACTTCATATTTTTTAATTTTCGAAAATTAATAATTGCTTTTTAGATGGTTAACAAAAGAAAATTTACTGAAGTTCAATCTACATTTTCTATAAATGAATGTTTCAATTCTTTTAAAAGACCACGCACCGATTCTTTTAAAAAGTCGAATTTTATTGATCAATTTAATCAGTTTCGCTCAACACTATGTTCTGATGAGGATGTTGACATTAATTTGTTCAAAAAACTTTATGATTTTTTTCAAAAGAATATTTACAATGTATATTTACTTTATATTAATTTTATAATCTTTTTTTAACTTTAGTCAAAATTTATCTCTCAAATTGGCCCACTTTGTGACATTAAGTTTGTTACTAATTTACTGAGTTGTTATAATTGCACTCTGAATCAAACCGACTTATTAATTTTTGATATTTTAGTGTTATTGGAAAATAAATTGAATGTTAATTTAAGGTTTCTTTTTAATTACACATAAATTTCATTGTTCTAATTTTATAGTTTAATATCTCCTCTTGTTTTTGGTAAATCTTCCAAAAAATATTATAATGATTTAATTGTTTATGGAAATATTTTACATAAAAAATTGACTCCTGAACAGGTTTTTTGTTTTCTTTACGATCTTATTTTTAATCGTGATCTTTTTTTATTTAAATTTATGTTTATTTAAATTTTTAAAGGTTTTAGAATATTTTGACCAAAAAGTTATGTGGGATACTTTAACAAAAATGACTAGGTTTCATCATAAAAAGACAAAGAGAAATCGAAGAGTAATTAAGGCTGACGAAAAATGTTATGATCCTCGCTTTGTTTTGCGTTCCCTTTTACAAATAGTGAAAATGGATTTTAAGGTTTCTATTTCATTTATGTTACTTTTTGTGACATTATTTTTTAAATAAATTGAGTTTAAAAATACTTTCGCAGTTTAATTGTAGAATTATGATAACCTCAAATGCTCTATCGTTTTGCTTTGCCTCAACAAGTTTTTACGATTCTACTCTTCGATCACTTGCTTATACTGTTTTACAAAATTTTCAAAAAAGACTAAAGCAGCAGAATGAATATTTTCGGCAAAAACTTCTTTTTGGATTTGTTATCGAGTTTTTCAAAAATGGTATTCTTACAGTAAATCAGAAGGCATGTCAATGTAAGCATAGTTCGATAAATTTCATTATATTAATGTTTGGGTTTACTTGACAAAAATTTAAAAAACCCGAAACAATAACCAACATTCTAAATATTAATCTATCAAATTTACTTATTTTTTTATTTTCAGTTGTCAGTCAATTCTTTGCCAGATATTCAAAAATAGCTTTAACACCAACAAATCCATTATATTCACCTTTAACTTCTTTTTTCATTCAAAAGCCTTTTATGGATTTAGAATCTATTCCGGAATTTTCAAAATTATTTTTTAGTTCATCTTCTGAAAATTGTAGAGAAGAGAGGCGTTGGATGCTTAGACTTATTGATGATTCTTTTCTTGATTTTAATGATTATCAAATACTGGGAAAAGTGTAAGAAAAGAAGAAATTTTGTTTTTATCTATTTAAGGAGTCCGTCCCGAAGACCTACAACTTTTTGATCTTAAGGAGATATTGATAGATTTGATTTGATTGAAGGGAATAAAGATTTCTACACACCTAGTATTATTGTACACAATCACAATACCATAGGTTCAATTGGTCTTCAGGGTCAGAAGGTTTTTCAGTGTGTAGGCCTTCAGGGCTGACCTTTATTTAAACTATTAAAAAAAATTTTAGTTATGCAATAGAATCATTTATGGGTATTTTCTGTACTCCAATGGCAGATTTATGGAATAAATTAATTTTACTTAAAATTTTTCGTTCATATGTTGAACTTCAAGCAAAAGATTTGTTTACTCGGTTAGATTTTGATACATGGCTGACAAAAGCAATTTATGTAATTAATTACCACTTTTAATTTTCTTTTTTTTTTATTTTTTAGCATCCAAGAACAACAATAAAAGAAAAGCTCGAATTAACTATAATTTTTAATGAGCTAATTAATCATTTAAAAAAAGGCTTTTTTGACCATTCAGATATAGAGAAAGATGAGAATAAATTAAATGTTAATCTTGAAAGAAGAAAACAACTTTTAATAACTAAATTAAAAATAAATAAACAAAAGGTTTTTAATTTTAACGAAAATTTTAAATTTAAATTATCTTTAGATAGTTGAATATTTAAGAACTAGTTTATATTTTGATATCGAAAACGATATAAAAAGAAGAGATGAAATTGTTCTAAAATTATTAGATAATGAATTAATTAAGTGAAACAAAAAATTTATTTTTTACATTGTTTGTTGTTACTCTCTATTTATGTTATTGTTGTTTTAAATTTAAAATAAAAGTTTATTCTTAATTAAGATATCGAATTGACCACCGTTGATTATAAATTCCCTCATTTCATTGTCAATAATTTGGTAGCATTTTGCAAAGTAAATCATTCATAAGATAAAACAGGATTTTAATAATCAAAAGCTCAACACGCAAAATATTTAAAGAAAGCACGAGAGGAAAACTAGTAAGGGTGTTAATTGATGGATGTTTCAGTGATATGCCTAAGGGATGATAAAGACTGAAAGGATATTTTCTTTTATTGTCTGATACTAATTTGATTGTAGAGAAATTTGTTCTTTGTTTCCGGTTTTGTGATCTAGAATATTTAGTTTAGAAGTTGTTAGGGATTTGGGACTCTAAAAATGTATGGTCTGAAAATATTTTTGAATACCAATTAAATACACAAGTACTAAAGTTGAACAGATTCACGTCTAAATGTTCATTAAACATACAAGCACCTATGTAGTTTATTTTTATATACTAGCTGTATCACAGTAAAAATTGTGATATCGAGAAATAGTACAAAATTTTTAAAATACTTTTTTACTATGTTTTACAAAATTCGCTTAATTTATTTAAATTAAATTAATTAAAAATAATCAGCTGATACATAGTAGCTGTAGCATTTTAAATTTAATAATGAATCCCTTTAAGTATAAATAAAATAGCGAAAGACAATAATATATCTTTATGAGCATTTTGATAATTTTTAACAACAAATATATACGTATTGCTAATTTTTTAGATGGAGAGAACAAAATAAAACTCGAGCGTCTAATTGTTAGGTCAATTGTTCAAAACTTATAACTATTGAATTTAAAGTTCAGTTAATTTTCTCGATTTGCTTCATTTAAAAGTTATAAGTTTTAAACCTTGCTGAGATGGTACAATCTACTAAACTGTGACCAAATAAAAGCAAAAAGGAAACTTTTAACGTCGAGTTCCATCTTCGAAGAAGACTCCACCATCTATTGCACAATATTTTGGGCAGATTCCCTTCTCTCCTGGGGTTCCTGCCTGTCCAATTGGTCCTGGAGGGCCAGGTGTTCCATCTGATCCTGGCGATCCTTCTGGTCCTTGTTCTCCCTTTGGTCCTGGGGGTCCAAGAGGTCCATCAGCACCAGGTGGCCCTGGAGGTCCAGGCGGACCAGGGGCGCCTAAATAACAAACAAAAATTTTTGTTAAAATTTAATTTGAATTTTACCAATATCTCCAGGCTCTCCAGTTTCTCCTGGTACGGGCGCTTCTGGCGTAGCTGGTGTTCCAGGTTCACCAGGTGGTCCTTGTGGCCCAGGCTCTCCAGGCGGTCCTGGCGGCCCTCGTGGACCAGGTTCGCCATTTGGAGCATCGGTTCCAGGTCTGCCAGGTGTTCCGGCCTCTCCAGGCTCTCCAGGTGGTCCAGGGGGTCCTGGAGGGCCGGGCGGTCCTTGTGGGCATGGTTTGCATGGTGGTGGTGTTGCTGGTTCGCATGGAGAAACTGGCGGTTTGCCCGGCGTGCCCGGTGTTCCAGGAGCTCCAGGTTTTCCTGGCTTTCCACTCTTTCCAGGTGGGCCTTGAGGTCCAGGTTGGCCAGGTAGACAACAGTCTCCACATGTAGGTTGCGCGTTCACTACAGGAGCATATCCACCAGCTTGACGTGCTGTTCGATTTTTGGCACCCCCCATTTCTGCAGTTTTCATGTGTGCTACTTCGACATAAATATCTTTTGCTGAACCCTGTTAAAATGTTTAAATTAATTTGAGTTAATTTTGTAATTAAAGTTAATCCTAAGCTTGTTGAGTAATATTGGAAAATGTTTTAATCCTTATATAATAAATTGTGGATACATAAATGCTATAAACTTGAAAAATAGAAATTATTGCTACGGTTATAACCAGAATTGTTTAGAAATTAATGAGAATCCGACCAAAAATGTAGGGATTTAGGTTAGAAACTTGCCTTGCAAAAGCCCAATTCGTGCTGCATTTGTCTCCGTACATGAGCTACATAATTATAAACCATTGGTAGAGTAATTACAACAGAGAGGACAGCAACCACAGAGAAAGCAACAGCCGAATAGGCCACAAATTTGTAAGCCTTGATTCTGCTATCTGTTTCGACCATCCCTCTTTCTACTTAAATTTTACAGATTTACTATTTGGAAATTGAATAAAATAAATATAAAACAAAGCAACAATATATGTAGGTAAATAATTGGCCTAATTTAATAGTTTGATAAAACTGAAAAGCTGATTTATATTTAGCAAACTAGTAGCCCTTAAGGAAAATAAATCAATTTTTGAATAAATTTTGAAGTTTCTTAGGAGGAAATTGTAAATAAAATTTTTAAAAAGTTTTGGAATAATTTATTAATTGACTGAAATAACTAAATCTTTATTTTTAGCTATTATTAGCTTCATCTATATTAAAAATGAATAAAACAAAATAGCGCAAAAATAGACTTCATCTTCTGCTAAATAGGTCCGTAAATCGAGCGGGTTAAGTACTGCCTTTAGGCGAACAAAAAGAGTGATGATGGGCGTTTAATAGTTGTTAGTAGTACGCCATCGGCCAGCTTTAACTTTTTTTAGCTTATTTACAAACAAGTTACTACTATTCTTAAGTTGTCCAGCAACGAACAAGAAAAAAATACGATAAACGTTAGCGATTAATAGAAAGAAGGAAGCGGTTTTGAAGAAATTAGAGGAAGGGATATTGGTAATGATGAAAGGAGGAAGATGAAGAAAGGAAGGAAGGAAAAAGAAGTAACAGGATCATATGGTTTTGGAGTGGTTTTTTGGGAGGGAAGAGTTGGATTGAGTGGCGTGGGAGGAAGTTGACAAAAAAGCATCGGAAAAGCATAGAAAAAAAGAAATCAACTACTCCCTCTTTCTGTTTCCCTCCATATATCTTCGAGAAGTACGGCAACAAAAGGAATCAACGACGGAAAAAATAAAAAGAAGCAACTTCCTCTATGCAGAAAATTAACCAAATCACCTCCAAACGCCGATAACCATCAATGTTATTTTATTTTTTAAAAAACCCTTCTCGGCCAGAATTATATAAAAAATTTTGTTCTGTCAATCTCTTCTCAATTATATATTTATGTATATATTATTGTGGTTTTCTCAAAAATTCTTTTGAAGCTGGTCATCTGTGCGGGTGATGGAGAAGTTGTAGAGATAAAAAAGAAAATCTCGTTATTTATAAGAATTTATCTAAAAAATATTCGTGTGGGCTTAATATAAATAAATATCTTTCTGATGAACACAAATTGACATTAAACAATAAAAATGTGATAAAATGGAGAAAATATTAATTAATTATATGAATTGTATTTAAAAGTAAATATAAAATTAATTTTTCTTATTTGGGTTTTCAATTAAAAAATTGAAAAATAAATTTTGCGTGAACAGATTTTGATCAAATATCTAAATAGACAGATAAACTTTATTATAAAAAAATTCAAAATATTAAAAATATAGAAAATAGGCTTAAAATTAAATAAACTCGAAAGTTAGTATAAATATTTAGAGCTTGTTTTTCTCTACTTCTAATATTCTCCCTCTATTATTTTAATGACAATTCTTTTTAATAAAACAATTAATTTCCAATAAATATACATATTTATTTACTAATAATTGGCCACTACATAGATATACTAATAATTGGCCACTAAATATAAATTAGCTTGATAAAGATTTATATAAAAAAATCGTGTGATTACTACTATTTACTAAAACAGGATTTTCATTAAATACTACTTAAACAGGAAAGGAGATAAATAACTGTACATATACATTGTGTATCATATATTACAACCATGAAGGACAGCAATGTGGAAAGAAAATCCTAAATCTCGAAATTCATAATCGAAGTTTCACTACCCATCTGCTCCATTCCGGAAATCAGCCACGAAATGTTCATGTTTAGTTTTTGTCAGTTGAGGACGAAAATGTTAAAAAATGTTAAATAATTCATCATTATTTTATTAGCAATAAATATAGAAATTTTCCTAATTTTAACAAAAAATATTCTCCATACTATGTATACTATGAGGCTTTTGGTGATCTTTCAAACTGTTACCCTTTCTAGATTTTCACCATTTCTGCGCAAATTCATGAAGGCGCCCTAGCAGGGTCAATTTAATGACGGAAAGAAATTTGAAAAGAGGAAATATATAAAAATAAACTAAAGTTAAACGACAGCGCAATAATTAAAAAGGAAAAACGAAGTGACCGCTTTCAATTTCTTTAGTTAAATGACCAAAAATATTTTCGATTATACACATATTTCAGAAATTAAAAAGATAAAATCGCAAAAAAAGTTTTAAAAATTTTCATTTTCCTTAAACTATTTTGTAATTTCCTTCTTTTTAGAAGAAAAACTTGCTTTTTAATCATCAAAAATAGAGAGGGTATATAAATATTTAAATTAACTAATATGTATTTTCATTTATATTTTTTTACTTATTAAAATAAAAGATTTTAAATACCTATATCACTTAATTTAATTCAGTCATCCAGTTTTAATTCCAATATCATTTGGAGATGATTATTTAACATAATGGGCGAAAAGAATTAATAAGGAAAAATGAGGCCAAAGAAACGGGAATCGGCGGGTGTAGGAAGCGGTTGCCCATCTCAAAGTTAAATAGAAACTTAACAATATTTAATTTATCTTCTATATTCTTAATTATTTAAAATTTTAAGAAAATGACCATTACAAGTATTGGATGTAATTCCATAGAATTAGGAAAAGATGATAGCAAAATCAAGGCCTACAAATTCGTGGCCTATTCAGCTGTTGCTTTCTCTGTAATTGCTGTTCTCTCTGTTGTAATTACTCTACCAATGGTCTATAATTATGTAGCACATGTACGGAGACAAATGCAGCACGAATTGGGCTTTTGCAAGGCAAGTTTTGTTCTAATATTTTAAAATCGAATTTATTTTCAGAGTTCTGCTAAAGATATATATATAGAAGTTGGGCATATGAGATCATTTACTGCAGAAAACTTAGGTAAAAATCGAACAACACGTCAAGCTAGCAATCAAGCAGCTGCTGGAGGATATTCTTCTCAAATTAATCCAGCACCTACATGTGGAGAATGCTGTATTCCTGGTCAACCTGGACCTCAAGGCCCGCCCGGAAAGAGTGGAAGGCCTGGAAAACCTGGAGCTCCTGGGACGCCTGGCACACCAGGAAAACCACCGACAGCACCGTGTGAGCCTACAACACCTCCACCATGCAAACCATGCCCTCAAGGACCACCCGGCCCTCCAGGCCCCCCAGGCTCGCCTGGAGATCCTGGAGAGGCCGGAACACCTGGCAGACCAGGAACTGATGCACCTCCTGGATCGCCTGGCCCGAGAGGACCTCCTGGACCAGCTGGAGAACCTGGGCCACAAGGACCACCTGGCGAACCTGGCGTTCCTGCACAAAGTGAGCCGCTTGTACCTGGTGAACCTGGAGAGATGGGAGATCCAGGTGAGCAAAGCAAATATATTA
The DNA here is from genome assembly GCA_036172955.1 of Meloidogyne arenaria. Lineage (NCBI taxonomy): Eukaryota > Metazoa > Nematoda > Chromadorea > Rhabditida > Meloidogynidae > Meloidogyne > Meloidogyne arenaria. The sequence goes on from JARQAB010000100.1 coordinate 65,304, forward strand.
CAGGATGATTAATAAACTTTGATGTGATTCAATGTCGAATTTTATTGTCATCCTGTAAATAAGTAAATGAGATGAAATGTCAAAAATAATGTCAAATCTATAATTTAAGGCCAGCCCGGGCCACCAGGTCCTCCAGGACCACAAGGAGCTGATGGTCCACCTGGACCAGCCGGACCAAAAGGAGAACCAGGCCCAGATGGACAACCTGGCTCAGATGGAATGCCTGGGCCCCCAGGAATAGCTGGTCAATCAGGCCAACCAGGAGAAAAAGGAATATGTCCTAAGTACTGTGCAATTGATGGTGGCGTATTCTTTGAGGATGGCACTAGACGATGAATTCTTTAAAAAAAGTATTTAAAAGAGAAAATACCAAAAAATATTCCCAACAAAAATTTTGACATTCCTCGTGGCTCATAACTATTATCTTTTATTTTGTACAATAATTTAATTAAAAAATTAGTTTTTGGTCTGTAAATGTTAGCATATATTGCTGGCTTTTGGTAGAATTGTCATTAGCAATGACTGGGTAAAATATGAAAAAAAGCGAAGTCTTTAAGATCCCCTATAATTTAATGAGTAAATATAGAAAATAAGGAAGAGTGAATAAACTCAATTGGAATAATAAGTCAAATAGGTACTATGCATATTTATAAATTAGTAATTATTATTATTATTAATTATAATTATTAATAAAAAGAATATTAATGAGCTTAAAAACTTCCGAAATAAAAGAAAAAGGTACTAATTACATAATTAAACATAAATTTATTTAGATGGACTATATAATCTTCATTTTATGTTAGGAAGCTTTTACAATTTTTTATTTAATTTGATATGTATATTAATACATGATAGATCGAAGGCACTAAATAATATACAAATAAGTAACAAATCTTTGTAAATAGAAAGACAAGTAAAACCATAAGATGAACGGTTGTCAATATATATGGAAATATGTTAGGGCAAGATTCTGCCATACAGAGACACGGTTGAATCTACATATACATAAATGAAAAAATAAAGGTATAAGCTTTAAAAGTGCCCAAAATTTAAAAACATTCAAAAGCAATTCGAGGTTAAAACAAATTTAGAATGCATAAAAATTTATAAATATGTTCAAAAACTCTACTTACCTCCCTAGAGCTAAGCACAAAGCTCGCAATTAGCAATCCTGAATAAATTGACAAAAGAATGATTGTTGGAACATAATTTATTGCATTTAAAATAACGGCGAAGTTGACTATTATTGAAACACTGCTATTAAACCAATAGAATAAATATCCAAAACCCAGCTCGTCATAACTCTGAATAAATGAAAAAATTTTAAAAACTATTTTTTATTTAGTATATTTTGAAAATTGCAAAAAACGTAAAAATAAAACCTCATTATCTATGAGAGAAAATATATATTTTTGAATCATCCCACTGTTACCATCTAGAAGCTCATTAGTAACTATTGACACTGAAATATATTCCAACACCCATAAGGAGATAATGGTATAATAAATATAATTAAGGATAAATGGTAAGTGGAATGCCACAAGAAGAAAGAGAAAAACAGTCAAATCGCCACATATACGTGAAGCAAAGAAGATATTAGCTATAATTTTCCACTTTCGTATCTCTTTCTATAGCAAAAATAAAAATATTGTGTAGATTTTGATTATTTACTTAATATGAAAATTTTTATTTTTGAAAATACATACAAATTAAAATCAAAGGAAACTATTGATTTGTAATAAACTCAAAATTTCGAAAAAACCAATTCGTGTTAGGGTCGATTAATATTTTCGAATCAACAGCTAATTAAAACTTACCCGCTCTTTCCGTGAATATTTACGAAGTGTACCATTACCAAAATTAATTATCCATTCCCAATATGGTAGAATTTGTTTGCAATTGTCTAAATCCTTCCTGCTCAAATAAGTAAATACTTTGTATTGTACATGTGGTGGTAAATAGGCGAGCGGCGAAATTCTAGAGAAAATTTTAAAGATTATTTGACTAATTACCTCTTATCTGTTCTCGGATATATGTATAATTGTTTTGCTGTTGCGCTTTTAATTGTTGGGTTAAACAAAAGCCTGTAAGTGCCATAAAAGTAAATAAAAGTTTGCAAACCCCATTCAATACATCCAACATAATAGAGAAATTCAAACATCTGCGTATTATTTAGGCCTAAAGATACAAAAAAATAAAATTTCCTAACCACCAAAAAAATTAACTCAAATAATCAAAAGTTAAGAAAACCCATATGTACATACAGATTTAAATATAAATTTTATTTTAAACGTATTTTATTAAGACGACAAAATTGCTAAAAAAAATTTCTTGAAAGGTGTTTTCTAGAATATTAATACATATTAATAAAAAAAATTATAAAATTCCACTAAAATAAAAAATAAAATTAAAAATTAAGAAATGGCAAAGTAAATTTAATAGTAAAAAAAGTTAAACTTCAAATTATATTTTTAAATTATTTGTTGTTGTTGTGTTCCTTTTTTCATTTCGTTTTATTCTTAAACTTTCCCTCGCACGTCTTTCTTTACCTAATGCATCTGTTTGTTGGGCTAGATCTTCAACAGTATGTTCTAGCCATGTCCCTAAAAATAATTTCTTATTTGCTAAAAATGAAAAACTCCCCAAAAACCCCCTAACCTCGTAATATTTCCAATGCAGACTGTAATTGTGCATTAAGTTCACGTTCTGCCTCTTCTGGATTATCAAATTCTTCTTTCTTTGAGATATGAGGATGATGATGGCTTAGTTGCTCATCATGCTTATTGAGTGTTGCACGAAACTTTGCAAGCGCTTCACGAATAGCATCAATAAGTTCTGTGCTAGCCTAATAAAAAAATTTGCAAAATTTAATAAAAATTATCACACCCAAATAGCAGCCTGTTCAATTGTTGTATCTGGAGTTTGAGGGTGCGGAGCTTGCTTTTCCGACGGAGGACGAGCTTTTGCACGATTTGATGAAGCGGAAGAATGTGTCCAAGGTTTTGATGGAATTGAATTGACAGGCTTTTTAGCTGATGGTCTCTCCTTTGGTATTAATGCATTTGATGATTTTGGTCGGGTTGTAAAGGGTCTAAAGCAGAAGTTTAAAAATATGATTTTATCATGAATCCTTGGGAAAGAATAAATTCTGAATTCTTTTTTCAGAAAATATAATTTTAATATTAAAAACAATATATCTACTTACAGGCTTTCAATTCCACGAATAGAAGTTGGTTGAGTTGAAGAAATGATAGTATCAGTATTACTTTCATTATTGCTCTTTGTCCGACCATCGACAGGCAGAATCCATTTTGTGCTGAATACAAAGTCCTATAAAGAAAAAATGATAACATGAAATTTAATGCCGAAACTTGAGGAGCACAACTTAAACTAGTTTTGATACCATTACTCCTCAAAAATAATATATGTTTAGGACAATCAGTACAAGTTTTTCAGTGTGCCGAAAATCATAACCCAATTAAGTGTAAGTAAAATTACTCTAAAAAATAAACCAGAAAAGATAAGTAAAATATCAAGATAAATTGAGAGAGATTGGAATTCGCGAAATAAAATTTTAAATCAAACCGGTGGATAAGCTTTTGTTGTAGCAGAAGATAAAGTAGAATTAACTGTTGTTGTAGTTGCCCCTTTAGGCCTGTTCTTTGGAGAAGGAGAACCTCTACTACGATGTGGTAAAGGTTTGGGCATTGGTTTTGGAGGAAATGGAGGCATTGAAGGTTTTGATTCGATAGTTGGTAATGGCTTTGGCTAAAAGTTTATTTTTTAAACAGAAAAGTAAATTGAAAAAACTATTCCAAAAAATAGTTTTTAGGATCAAATGCCAGATACTTCCAGAAAAATGTATTGACTCCTATATCCTAAAGGAAAAAGAGAATCTATATCTGATGGAATTCGGAGGAATTGCCACTGGTGTATCATAAACATTTGTCCGCAAGTGTACCATAAAATTAAAAAACAATTAAAAAAGAAAACAAACAGGAACAATAAGTCGATGCCTTCCATTGACATTTTCCTCGTTTTTACCACCTCCACCATTATTACTACCAATTCCTGAAGGTATGCCTACTAATTCACTTGGAATAGTTATTGTTATCCAGGTTTTACAATTTGCAGTTAAACAAGGTCCATTTAATAATAAATTTTGTTGTTGTTGCTCAAATGGCTCTATATTCTCTTCTTTATTTTCTTCTTCCTCGTTTTGTGTTATATTTTTTAAACGACGCCAAGGTTGAAGAGGAGGAGGTGGTGGAGGGATTAATATTTCTCGGCTATCAACCTAAAAGTAGAATAAGCTTTCTTGCAATTAAATTAAAAATCATACGTGAAGAGTGACACAAAATTTTTCATAATCAAGACAAGTTAAAAACTAGAATTTTAATTTACCAAAAATGAATGTTGTCCAGACATATGTGTAAACGATGCCGAAGGTTTTATTTCTGTAACAATTGCTTCGCCTTTTTCATTACTTTCAGCATTATTATTATTATTTGGAAGACGAATTAAGCCTTTTTGATTATTTAAATAATATGGTTGTTGTTGATTATAATTTTGCTGTTTTTGTTGAAAATTTGGAAATTGCCAAGAATTTTGTTGAGGAGAATTTTGTTGTTTTTGATTAAATTGTTCAAGTGTTTGTTGATTAATATTATTCAAAACTTAAAAAAGTGGTTAAGGAAAATTACCCGCAGATGATTCCCCACCGTAAAAAACAATTAGGAAAAATACGATAATCACAAAAAGGTCAGAAATTAATCCGCCTCGAGATCAGAAAACTCAAAATTTCCGCATCGTAGTTTCCGTCAGGCTACCGTTTATTCCCATACAAAAATTATACCATTTAACAGTGACGGATGCCTTTCAGATTGCCATTTATTAAAGTCATTCCTCTGGATTTGAGAGTTATGCATGTTGTGATAATTGTTGTGACCATCATTAATAATTTGACAAAATGATGTTGGTAAAAGTAGTAAAAAGCTGAAAATCATATTTTGAAGTGATAATAGTATAATCAATAAAGATTGTAACATTTAAGCCTGCAAAAATAAACAAATTTCAAAATAAATATAAAATTATGTATTCAAAACAGTAATGATCTTTAAATAATAATGATCATCTTGCTTGGGCGGCGAATTGTTCCTTCAAATTTGTGTTTGCCCATAACATGCGTAAGAAAAAAACGGGAAAAATTCCCCCTTCTTTTTAACCTTTCTTATGGTTAAATCGACAAATTTTAGTTTTTAAATATACATAGTGACGATGGTCAGCTTTTGCTTTCTTCTTGAGATTGTGGTCAATTGAGCAGGTGATTTGTGGACCTTAACTTTTAAAGAATTTTCCCTCTCGTCTTCCTCTTCAACTACTTTCCCTCTTAATTTTTTGCTTAATGCTTATATGTGCCCTCCCATTAAACCCTGCGCACTTTTCTTCCTCGCTAAAATTCTGTTTATACACCTTTACCCTTTCACCGCTATTTTGCCCTTTCACCGCTTTTTCTTTAGAAACGTTGCATTTCGGCTATGATCTTTCGGGTTGACATATCCCTTCTCTATACCTCTTCCCGAAAGGCTCTCCTTCTCTCACCAGCTCATCCGCTTCAAATCAAAGAATAAGAAAGGTGGTTGTTTGTTTTTCTTTAACAGGAACAACATAGGCTAATTTTAGACTATTGAAAAGAGGATGATCGTTTTACTGTCCAATACAACAATTAAAAAAGTCATAGAATCATCTATATCTCTCTTTAACTCTAACACTATTGCCCATTATATATACCATATTAACTTTTTGTTTGACCTGTGCGAATGTTCCTTTCAATATTTAGAAAGGAAAACAAATAAGCAAAATATTTGCCCCAGACTCTTTAAATTCCTTCAAAAGGAGCAAATTTAGAAAGAATACTAAAAAATCCCAAGTACAAATCCTATTTTTTATAAATGATTTAAAAATATAAAAAATTTAAAAGCAACAATAGGGAAGACAATATTTCTATGATTTCTGTCTCAAGTAGTAATAAAAAATATTAAAAGGGCAAAATTGCAAGTTGAATTTTTAAGTAGTTAGCTCATTTTTTAATAGAGGTCGGCGCGGGACGGCATCCCGTCCCGCAATCCCGCACTTTTTTCGATTTGCGGGATTTATCCCGCAAAGATTCTAAAAAATAATGCATGCGGGATCCCACAAACATGTTTTCGCCGACCTTAGTTTTTAATAGCTAACATAAATTAATATTAAAGAAAAAAGATTTATTAACGTTAAAAGAACTTTTTTTAAATATTTTGACGATTTTCCAATTTTTTCTCTGTTTGTAACCTATCTTGCAATTCTCTAACATGCAATTCTAATTTCTTTAAAATATTTTTAAAATTTATTTAAAATATTTTAAAAAATACCCTCATCCTTTCCTCTACAAATGCATCAATTTTAGGCTCATCGAATTGCTGCCGTCTATCTCCCTCACCTCCTCCAGCATCATCAATTTGTTGCTGTAATTGAGGGAAAGCAGAATTTAGTGATTGTATATAATTAAACATAGCTTCACTATATGAACTTATAGAATTAATTAAAGATTCTTCTGAAGGGTCTATTTTCTGAAAAATGGTGTTTTCTTGTTTACCTAAACAAAATATTTATTACCTCAAAAGAGTCAATTCCATATGGTAATACAAAAAGAGGCTGTTGAGGATCAGTTGCAAATGTTTTTGGGAAAGGCGCATCTGAAACCGCACTTGAAAGCAATAAAAGTGCCCTTTGCATTAAAGAATCCATTCGTGCACTAAAAGTCTGGAAGGGGTTGAAGATTAAAAAAATACAAACAGAAAATAAAAAAAAAGTAGGTAAACACAATATTACAATTATTGATGCTCCATTAATATATGCAAACTGTCTGATTGAACGATAGGTTAATCTTTTGCGTTCGCTTTCAAAATTCTAAAAGAGAAAAAATAAAAAACGAATTTTATATCCAAACCTGGAAGTCATCATAATGTGAACATACAAGTACTAATGGAATACCAAGAGGCTTTATAATTTTCGACTCTTCTTTTATTTGTTGGGACTCTATATCTGTTATCATCCATTTCTCAACTTGCTTACGACAAAATGTCATAATTGGATCAGTTATTTGTTGAAATTGTTCAGGCACTGTCAAATCAACAAAAAGCAATATAGAAGCAATCCTAGAAGGTTGATTAAAAGGGATTTCTAACAAATTGGTCATTGAACCACCACCAGCCAATTCCCAGCAATGAACCAACTGACGATTCTATTATAAGAATTTTTTCAAAATATAATGTACATATAAACCAACATTTCCTCTTAGTATTTTGTTAACAAATTTATATTCAAGAGCAATACTTTTTTCAGTAGATTGTTGACGAAATGATGTTGAAGGAGCACCGCCAAATTCAATAAAACGAGATAATAACGTTGATTTACCCTTAAGAGAAAAATATAAAAATAAATTAATTTAAATAATATAACTGAATTTGGTGCTCCACAGAATATTAAAGTAGAATCATCTAAACCTGCTATTGATTTTGCATTATTCAAATCTGTGGAATTTTCTTCTAAAAAATTTAAGTCAAATTAAGAATTTCGGTTACTCGACATTCGAGGATATTGAGCATAACTTTTTGAGATGTAAAAATATTTTTAATTTCCGAAATTACACCTAAAAATAGGCTCATTTTCACAAATATGTATAAATGAGCTCTTCTATTTTTATGTATAAATGAGCTCTTCTATCTAATTTAATAGAGATTATCCTTAAAAGTCGAGCCTCAAAAGTTACCTTGTTTTTCGTTCCCTAAGCCTTGATTCATTTTCTTTCTAGCAACATTTGCCCAACGTTGTTCTTGTTCCTCGTCAATTTTTCGCCGTTCTTCTAATTGTTTACGAGCTAATACAAATACATCTATTTCATTTCTTAGATGTTTTTGTGAATCAGAATCTGACATTTTTGTTTAAAATTAGGTTAACAAATATTTAGGTAAGGAGAAACCCATTACCTTGACAACGACATTCAAAAGTAAAAATATAATTTTAGTGGCACGACAATTGGACAGTTAGATATTGGACAGTAAACATTTGGTCCGAGGACATTTGGTTATTTATAGTAAGTAGATCAGGGCAGAGATATCGAAAATAGAATGTAAAATTTGCCGTCAACATTTTCAATGTAGAAACGAAAACGAATCATGTTTTATTGTACATATGTCCTCATGTGAAATGAAAATTGTCATTTTCTGTCTAATCGTTCTCCGACCAATGGTCGTACTGTCTCATTGTCCGATTGTCATAACGCCTTAGAATTTCAGAATGCCATAAACAGTAAAAAAGTGATATGAAAAATTATTTCTTCAATTTTACAATTGCTATTTATTGAACCTATAAAGTTCAATTATTAATTGTCATTTTTATGTAATAGTATTTATTTTAATTGAACGTCAACAAAAAATTATAGGGCAACTCTCTCTTTATATTTTAAATTTAACGAAAATTTTATATCAATCAATTAAAGAGGCATTCATCCCAAAAACTTTTTTTATTTGTTTACCATTCTATACTATTGAAAAGGCGAAAGTAAAAATACGCAATTAAAAACAGTTACACTGCGCATCACTTCTAATTAAATATTTTTTGTGGGAATTATTGTGGTGAAAACTTACAATTAAATAACTACAACGCTCAAAATATTGCAATACATTCAAGAACAAAATTCAAAACGTAGATATCTAGATGAATTATATGTAACATCATAACAAAATTTTATATTATTTTTTTCAAGGTTAAATTTAAAGTATTTACAATTTATATTTGTAGTATGTGATGAGCAAATACAAACTTTTTCTACGCAAACATGTACTGAAACGATAACTACTTGAAAAATTAAAAAAAAGAAAATACCTATGTTTATTTCTTCAATAATTTTATATTGAAAAAGATAATTTATCACAGTTGTCAATTTCGCTAATAACTATCATAATTTAATTTCAAAATTTTCATATTTTAATCTTCTGTCAGAATTAAAATTTACTATTCTGAATAGATTTTTTTAGTTTTTAAACATTAATGGAAGAAACTAATAGTCAAACACAAAAACAACAAATACAAAGGCAATTGTCACCTACTCATTCTGGAAGTGGTGGTCTACGTGGTGGAGGAATTAGGCCAAGACTTTCGATTCGAGATGAAACATTGGTAAAATTTTAGAGAATTTTAATTTCCTCTAAATTTATTAAAGGTCAATTTTGGCAAAAAATTGGAAAGTCGCATAGGCCCAATTTCGTTTTTATGTTTGATTACTATAGCTACAGTATTGATAATAAACACAATTTATCATGAATCTGCAAATGGAACATTAGTTGAATTAATAGAAGGAATTCTAAAAGAAATATTGGAATTACAGGTATTTATTTGGAAATAAAAATAAAAAGATTTTAGCAAAAAGAAGTTGCCCAATTTGTGGGAATTGAGAGTTCTACTACTGCTACTACAACTAGTTTTATAAAAACAACAGTAATTGCAGAAACTTTCAATGGCACGTTATCTACTGAAGGAAATGAATCAATTTCTAAAGGTAAGGTTTATATGAAACACGTGTTTCGCGTGCCACTTAGGCTTTGATTTACAATAATGCTTTAATTTGACTGATCTTCAGATTTTCCCATTATATCGGAAATTTTTTTTTAAATTTCGCGATTTTTGAACTTTCACTTGTTAAATTTGCTTTCGCCTTTAAAATCTGTTTCAGCAATTTTTTATTGCCAAACTTTTTAGAAACTTCCCTAACAACAAAATCAACGGCAGATAGTCTTCGCCCAATTGTTTTAAGAAGAACAGAGCAAATATCCGAATTGAATTTATATAAAGAAAGGTTCCACGAAACTGATCAAAAAATTATTTTAATTATTCTCATTTGTATTTTGGGAATTCTTTTGAGTATTGCTGGAATAATTATTTGCCGTCGACGTGGTGGCATACAAGCAAGTAAAAGCAGTAGAATTGCATACGGGGTATTTTTAATTTAAATCGAAAATTCCAAAAAATATTTTTAGATGATTTTAGCTGTTATATGCCTTTTATTAATTATTCAACTCTTTATGTTTATTATTACTCTCTTACCAAACGCCTTTGCATTTCACTCATTAGTAGACAAACTTTTGGATTTTTACTTAACTTCAGAAGTTCCAGAAGACAAAAGAAAAGCACTTTCTGATCCAATAGAAAATAATTTTGGATGTAAATTAAAAGTAGAACATCAATTACTCGAACAAATGGGAATTCAGGTAAACTATTAATTAGAGGAATTGTTGAGCCAATCAATTTCAGGAACCATGTGCACCAAAGATCAAGGACCGACTTTTAGCTCCTTATATTGTTTTATTTCTTATTCTAATTGCTTTATCACCATTCCTTTATATAATATTTATTATTATTTGGCTAAAAAAACTAAAAAATGTAAAACCAATTTTGAATGCTAGACAAAAAGTGGCAGCTAGTAATGAAGCTAGAATGAGAAAATTTAAAGAAAAAATTGAAACTATTTAAAATAATTTTCAAATAGATAACGAAATTTTTATATAAAATTTATCAATAAAATGAAAAAATCAACAAACCTTCTTATAAAGTTTTAAATATTTATATGAACATTTTCAACATCAACAGATTGATAGCCTTTTTGTTCTAAATTAAAACTTGCCAATCCAGAAGAAATTGTTCTCAAAATTTTGGAAAGTCCAATTGTTTCTGATAAAGGAATTGATGCAGTAATTATTGATGTTTTTCCTAAAGATAAATATTTTGACAATACAGTAAATATATATACTTTGGCTGTCAACGCTAATAACACGAGCCCTCCTTTTAGATAATTCATGCAAAATATTATCTACATCAGGAAAACCTTAATTAAAAAAGGCTTATTTAAATAAATAATAATTAACCAGAAATTCCGGCAACGATAGTAACCTCAATTTGCATTAAAGGCTCAAGAATATTTATTGCTGATTTTCTTAGAGCACCAGAAAGGCAACGACTAGCGCAGGCACTTAATAAAGTTGGTTGAATACGACCGGAAAATGTAAAAGATCTAAAAAAAATTTTTGAAAACAATTAAAAATTAAATTTTTATGAAGGTTTCCAAAGTCTTGTGACGCCCTATTAATGGCATCTTTTTTTAAATAATTACTTTAAAAATACTTTGACATTAGTAACACCAAATCCCATTTTTGGTCCATTGAATAAAGCAACACTACAACCATCGTTAATTGCTTTAAGCAACTCTGGACGTTTTGAAAGTACTTCATTTGCCGATTCTATCTCTTCTGTATTTTCTGATTCTAATGATAACTCTACCTGTAAGATAATTAAAAATTAAAGGAATTTTAACAAACCCCAGTAAATACTCCAAATCCATTTTCCACGCTAATAATATTATCATATTTCGTTATAGGTTCAATATAAAATTTTAAAGAAATCCAAGATCGATGCAATTTTTGAGATAATGAGTCTTCAATTATTTCTGAGTGTTCAACTGGCTTCGTTGGGGATTCACGGTAACCAATCTAATGAATTTAATATAATTTAATTAAAACAATTTAAAGGAGAAATTTTTAATTATTTATTTAAAAAATTTTTATAAAAATTTTTTCAAACCCTTATAGGCCCAATAAAAACATCTAATTTATATTCTCTCAATAATCGTTCACGAAGGACTTCAATTTGCAATTCTCCCATCCCCTCAAGTATTTTTTGTCCAGTGTTGGAATCCTCCCTTATCCGAAGAGAAGGGTCTTCAACAACTGAAAATTAAAATCGATTAATAAATAAACATAAATTTTAATAAATTTTAAAAATAACTAAAAATTATTACGAAGCTCGGAAAGTGCTTGTAAAAATTTCTGTTCACTGGCCAAGGTTGGTGATTCAATTGTACATGAAAACACCGGGGATGGTGAATTAATACCTTCCAATGCAAAACGAGCAAATGATTTATTTTTGCATGAAGAATCACTAAAAATATATTAAAGGATACTGCATAATTATTAAAATACCAAATAATAAGGGTATCCCCAGTTTTAGTATTATTGAGGCCAGTAAATACAGCAATATTTCCATTTTCAACTTTTTCAATTGGTTGTAAATAATCACTAAATGGTGTAAAAATTTTATAATTATTCTGTCGTTCATCTATAAATTTTTAAAAATTATAACTAAATTCATTTAAAGGCAAACCTGTATTTGCATTGATTAACGTATATTTACTAACTGAAGGAAGTTCAATATCACCTTTAAAGAGACGAACATAATTTAACTGTCCTTCTTTCGTGTCGTGACTGACCTAAAAAATCAATTTAAAATATTTTTTAAAGAATATGAATCCAAGAAATGTTAATTTTTTGAAAAAGCAAACCAATTAGTAATATATCAACAAAAAAAGATATACCTTAAAAACAATTCCACAGCTTTCAATAATTTTATCATCAATTTTATTATTTTTATAATCGTTTTCAGTAGGATTCGGCAAAAAATCAACAATCATATCCAAAACAGGCAAAACACTCAATGAACAATGCAAAGCTGAACCACAAGCAAGCGGGGATAATTTTCTTGAAATTAAATTTCTACGAAGAGCTATATAAAAATATTAAATAATTTTAATTTAAAAAACCTTTAATAACCATTTCTTTAGGAATATTTCTTAAATTCGGATATTTTATTATTTCTTTTTCAAATTCAGAATCAATATCAGCAAGGTTAAGGCAAATATCTTCAAATCCAGAAAATGAAATTTGTTCTATTTGAGAATTTTTCTAAAAGAAATTTCTTTCATTTTAAAATTTTAAAATAATACCTCTATTTGTATCCATTCAGAACTATTATTTTGTAATCTATTTTCTCTTGTAAATTTTAAAAACAAATTGTTTAAAACTGAAAACAAACAAAAATAAAAATTATTTATGCATAATTTACTTACCATCAATAAATCCTTCTAAATGCCCATCTTTATTAAAAAAAGGTAAAACAATAGGAATAACTAAAAATGATTAAAAAAAATATTTCTGTGAGAAACCTTGAACATTTAATCTTTCTTCAATAGATGCAACACAAAAACTTAAATCAACACAAGGTTTATCCACTTTATTTACAAAAAATATTGAAGGCAAACTAAATTTATTTGCCTGTCTCCATACTGTCAAAGTTTGAGCCTGAAAATATTATAGAAATATTTATTCAGAAAAACCTGAACGCCCGCTGATGCATCCAAAACAGTAACAACCCCGTCAAGAACTCGTAAACTTCTAAAAATAAAAGGTAACTAACCAATTTTTAATAAAAACCTTTCGACCTCAACAGTGAAATCTACATGACCTTAAAATTAAAAAAAAATTAAATAAATTTTATAGTAAAAATTTACCCGGAGTATCAATTAAATTAATTCTGTGATTTTTCCATAAAGAAGAAATTGACGCAGATTGAATTGTTATACCTTAAAAAATAATGGGAAAATTTTTAAAATATTTTAGAAAAATAATTTTTAATAAAAACCTCTTTCTCTTTCAATTTCCATGAAATCAGTTATTGTACTCCCTTCATCTACCAAACCAACAGATTGGGTACTCCCAGTTTGATAAAGTAATTGTTCTGTTAATGTTGTCTTTCCAGAATCAATATGGGCTATTATGCCTATATTTCTAATTTTATTGAGTTCAGAAATAAGAGGAAGACGAGTCTAGGAAATATTTTTAAGAATGAAAAAAAGTTTTTTTACCTTAAGACCTCGTTTAGAATAATGATTTATTCTTTTAACAAGAAACAAAGAGGAATAAAACATAAAAGACATTTAATTTTCAATTTAAATTTCAATTAGAACAAACAAACTAGCATTGACAATATGGTACTTGTGACAAAATGGTACTTGCGACAAAATGGCTTTAGAGACAAAATGGTACAAGGCAAAAAGGTATTACCTTGTTTTGTCCCAACTCTATTCAAGATACATTTTATAGTTTAAAATGCTTTATTTTTAAGAAATTATGGGTATTATATAATTTTTCTTTTTCTTTCTTTGTCTTAAATCTTTTTTGTTTACATTAGATCTAATAGGAATGTTGTAAATAACTGATTCCGGTGGAGGTTTTTGTACTTCTGCTGGGTTATGAGACGCAGAACGATAAAGGATAAAAATTATAAATTCAAAAATTGTTAAGATTGTTAGTCCAAAATAAAGTCCAAGTGTTGAACCAAGATCGACTAGAATAATATTTAAAGTATTTGAATTATGTTTAATTAAAACCCATCAAATTAAAACTGTTATATTCACGTGATTCTTCCATTATTATAGCAGTCATTGACATAAAACGAAATCTAATACTTGAAAAAATTAATAGATTTATAATAGAGTACTAAATTTACGTGGACATATTATTTTCATAATAAGATCCACGTTGACCACGTGATGCTCGAGTTTTAAGTAATGATTCAAGATCACGAATGAAAAGACTACGAGAAGGCGAATAATTCAAGCGAGTAACTATTGGCTCATTCTTTTATCAGAGTTTTAAAATATTTTGATAATTTAAATTTTTTTACTTCAATTATCCGATTTACTTCCTCTAGAAGTGAAAGGCATTTTCCATCTAATTTTCGTTTTTCTCCTCTTCCATCTAATACAGATAAACGTATCAGAAGCAAATAAAGTTGATTAGTGTACTGTTAATTATTTTAAGATTTAAAATAATTAAAATAACCTTAATAATCATTGATTTTTGAATTGGATTGTTCATTGCGTCTATCATCTTTTTAAGATTTTTTATTAAATATTTATGAGAAATTTTATACTTGAATAGGAGATGGAATAATTCTCCTTTTAATTGCATCAAAAAAGTTAACCGACAATCTCGAGTCGTTACTTGAAGAAACAATTGATTTTTTCCAATTATTTTCTATGATTTGTAACAATTCTTTTTTTATTTTCTCAAATTCTGGAGGCTACATAGAATAGAATTATTTTAAAAAATAAAAAGAAATACCAGTTTATTATCACAATAATTATTTTTTTCAACAATTTCTAATTTTTCATCAATTAATTTTTCCCTAAAAAATATTTTTTAATTAAAATAATCTCTATTTTCAAACATTGAAATATTGAAAAGTGCAAATATTCTTTTATTTCCATTATAAAATAATTCTATTAAACGTTTAAATTCTGAATATCTTAAATATTTTAAAAATTTTAAAAATACTTTTAAATTCACAGAAAAGGTTGAAAAGCATCATTTTGCATTTGAGAATTTTTTATTGCAATTTTTTCAAGCATTTCATTATTTCTTCTAATCATACTTTGAGAATAATTTGTTAATGTACCTTCCGCACTTCTCCTGACTTTGCTATAACCCAAATCAACTTTGTATAGGACATTCTGTGTACATTTGCGTTTAATGCAGTCTTTCGACGATAGGGAAATTTTAAGAAATTTTAATAGTAGAAATTTCCCTTCTTACCATCTAACAAGAGCAGATCATGACAACCTTCCCTGACAAAAGATTTCTGTACCAATACTACAACATTCAAATCAAGATTAGCTCCAGCTTGTAGTGTTACCGAATTTATTAGAAAAGCTAATTAGTAATGTAATATTTAATAAACAATAAATAAAAAATAATTATTTGATTTAACAAAAGTATAATATAAACCGACCATATTCATCAAAAATAAACAATGTGAGTATTTTTAACAGTATTTTTAACATAATATGTGTGATTTTAATTTTTAAAATTTTTAATTAAAAATAGAAAATAAATACATATTTAATGATTAAAAACAGGAAAATTAATATAATTTTTGTGTTTTAAGGTAGTCTAAAAATTACCAAGATACGTGTATATGGTACCTAATTACAAAATTGTCGTATGAACGGATAAATTTATATTGTACACATTATGGCATAGGATTTATTCTATCCTATGTTCTATCCTCATTTCAAAATTTTTAGGATTATTTTCCTCCAAAAAGAACGCCTTGTAAGAGTCCAGCAGCACCAACACCAAATGGACCATACCCTAACATTAAAAAATATTTTTAAATATTTTCTTAAATATTATTATTTCCTTAATATGTATTGACGTCTTAAAATATTTTTTTTAATTCATTACCTCCTCCACAAGATCCGCAACCTCCACCCATTCCATAACCTCCAGAATAACCACCACCACCGCACATTCCACACTGACAACATCCACCTCCCATACCTCCACCTAAAATATATAGTATATAATTTTAAAAATAATTATAGTGAAAATTATGACTTAAATTCCACGGTGGTAAAAAAATATTTATGTTATCTCACGTTGATTTTACGTTCCAAAAAATTCCTAATAAAAAATATTTTTATACAGACCATATCCATATCCGCCATATCCTCCGTAACCATAGCGTTTTGTCCGTCTTGATAATACTGACTCATATCTCATCTTTGCTTGGCATAAATTTAACAACAAAATTAGCAAAAAAAGAAAAATAATCAAAGAAAAATTGTTAAATCTTTTCATTTTCTCAAGTTTTGTTTTTCTTTAAATTGTTTGAAGACAATTTAATTCTTTTATTTATATTTGGCCAGAAGTGAATAATTTGTGTTCTTTTATAATTGTTTGTCAAGTTTTCGATCATCTTTTTTTTTGTACCCCAACTAAACATTTTTTTCAATCAAAACACTCAAATAATTCGCCAAATTTCCGCCTGTATGCGCATCAAATTTGATTTTAATTTTTATTTCTTCGTATATCTTTTTGCGTCATTCAATTATTTTATTATAAAATTTAAAAAAATTTTATATTTATTTGTATTTTGTGTTTTTAATTTAAATTACCATAAAAATGATAAATTGGGCGAATTATATTAATATATATTTAGTAATTTAAATTTAAAAAATTTAAATTAATTATTTGACAAATTAATTTAAAAAATATTTACCTATAAATTCTCACTGTTTAAAAAAAGATTAAGTAAAAAGATTTATTTGACAAAAAATTTTAGTGCACATAAATGGCGAGAACAGAAATTTTTTATAAAAAAATTTTTTTAGCTGAAAATTCTTTAGATTTAAAGGAATAATCAAAAACGAATTGCGAACAACAAAATTAAAATTTTAAGAAAATAAAAACTTTTGCAGTGTGCTTCCCGATTTATTTGGACTCGAAAAATTTTGTCGGACTCATAATTTTTGATTGGACTTATAAACTTCTATTTAGACATAAATTGTTATTGGATTCGTAAACTTTTTATTGGACGAAAGCCGAAATTTTTAAAACCCTATAATTAAATTTTGCCGTAACATTAATTTCGTTGCCGCAAGATAATTTAAAAAAATTAAATTTGCGAAAAAAATAAAAATTAAACCATTTTTTAAAAATCATTTCCAAATATTGCATTTAAAATACTAACATCAGAATTTTGTTGTTGTTCATCCAAAAGTGACAAATTATAATAAGGGTTAATATTATTTTCTTCAATTGGAGGGTCTAATGAAAGTAGAGTATTTTCTTGTAAAAATTCCTAAAAATTTTTTTAGTTTTTTTTAGAATTTAATAAAAATAAAAACAATTTTATTTGAAGAAATTGCTTCAGTTTGCAAATATTTATTATCAATTTTACAAGGCGAGGAAAGAAGCATTGCCATTTTAATTGGTGAAAAAGGTGGAGTGAATTGTCTACATTCTTGCTGTTTTTGTTGTTTATTTGAATATTTTGAAGGAGTTAATTTATTTGTTGAATTATTCTAAAAATATTTTAGATAAAAATAAAAAAATATACATATTTGGGAAAAGGCCAAGGTACCGCAGAGCTATAACTTTGTTCAAAATTGACGAATCCGTGACGCCCTGGTATGGTCAGCTCGTCGAGGCGCATCGAACCATACCAGGGCGTCCCAGATTCTAAAATTATGGACGAAGTTATAGCAGTACGGTACATTGGGTTTGCGGTAACTTGGGGTGTACCCATATATTTTAATACAAAACCTCTTCAATATTTTCATTAATATCTTCCGGACAGACAAAAGAATTTAAAGGTCCACCATTTTCATTTTTAATAATAACTTCAAATTTCTAAAATTTAAAATAATCTAATTTTATAATTTAAATATTAATTATTTTACTTGAGTTTCATTTGGATCAACAACCTGAAAGCGAAAAAAATATGAAATTCGTAAAATAAATATTGTATTCGGAACTATTACTTTTTTAAAAATTGTAAATACAAACCTCAATAGAAGATGAAGAATCTTTTGGAGCCTTAACAGCAATTAGCATTTTATTTTTAAAATTATCCAAGGAACGAAAATCAGTTAAGAGAGAATAGCTTTATAAAAATATTTTTAAAATAAATTTATAAAAACCTATAAAAAGCATCTGTTGGGTCCTCTTTGGCTAATTTAAGTGAAGAAGAGACTGATTGAATAAATTTATCTAAACCTATTTCTTCATTAATTAATTCAACATTTTCTTTGTTTAGTTTTTGATATGTTACTGAATTTGTAAATTCTGACTGGTCTCTACAAACAAAAGTATACATATTTTGATTTTACTAAAAATAACCTCCATTTAATACTATTTTTGCCAATTTTTTCAATGAGATCAACACCCTCAAGTACATTAGTAATATCATAAAGACGTCTTTTTGGAACACCTTTTCAAAAAAATTAATTAAATATAACCATACTAATAATAAACCAAGTAATTCAGCTGCTTCATTTAAGTTGAGAACCTTTAAAAATTTAAAAAATATTTTGAAAATTTAAGCGTGCTTAAAATCCATTAGAATTACCCCTGGTTTTTGCATCTGTAAAGCCAAAAACTTTTTCGTAAGACTTAGAAGAGAACTATCTTGTCGAGCAGAATCGTTTCCACCTTTATATATGAAAAATTAAATTTATTTTTAAGTCAAACCTTCATTTGATTCTTTATCGATTTTATTTTTAATTTCAGTTCCAGCGTTTCTAGATTTATTTGAATTTTCCAAAGTTAATCTTCTTCTACACTAAATAATTTAAATTTTAATTAAGGATTATAATTTTTATTAAATTAAAACCTTTAATTGTGGTGTTTGATTATTTTTTTCATTAGAATTGGTTGCTGGACTAATTAAAATATCTTCTGACAATGGTGAAAAAAATGAAGATTGATCTGTAGACGGATTTTGGCTAATCATATTATTTGATTAAATTAAATATCTATTAGTTGCTTGTAGGTTTAGAATTATTAAAATTAATTTTAAAATCTGAAAATTTTTAAAAAATTAAAAAAATTGAACATTTTTGGTGCGACATTTGCGGAAACGACATTTATGGAACTTACATTTGTGTTAATAGACCTTTGTGCAATACGACATTTGCGGCGCGCAACATTTGTGACTCACGACCTTTGCGGCACTCTGTACATGAAATTAGAGATTCTTATCATGGAAATAATAAAATAAGTAAATAATATAACTAACATTGATTTTTCTTATCTATTTAATGAAATAAGAATTCAAAATAACACCATTTTTAAAATTCTTATCAGTAATCAGACAATAGTACATATAATATTAGCATTAATTGAAATATTAATCTTTATTTAATTAAATAATATTAATTTTTAATTAAATTATTTTCCCTAAAAATAAATATTTTAAATGATTTATCATCAAATTGACGATTTTCCACAAAAAAGCGATGTCAGATCTGACTACGGAGATCTTTCAACTTCCTTATTCCCTAATGATATGCCAGTAAAATCATCTAATGAGATAAATTCAGTTAAATCAAAAAATTATATTTCTAATTATTTTTTGCCCCAAGTAAATTCACTTGAAGAATTATATAAGTTTAATAAATTATTTTCTCTCCGTTCGTTATACTTGGCAAGGTTTGAGAGAGAAAAAACGGCATAATTTAAAAACTTTTTAAAGTTCTTTTGCGTTTAAAATATCTTTACTTGCTTCTTCATTTCTTCTATTGATGACCGGATTTTCAATTCTTTTTCAACGGATATTGGGTTTAAACAATAATGAATTAACGACGGATAAAGATAGTTTTTATCAATATAAACAGCTTCATAATGAATTTAAGATATTTCAAAAAACGTAAAAATATTCACTTGAATTAAAAAAAATAATTTTAAAAGTTATTCTCGCAATTATTCTTCGTATGATGAAATAAATAAACGTTTTATTGCGTTTTCTTTAAACATGTATTTACTTGAACAACGTTTGGATCAGGAAAGAAAACAAGGAATTGAAGGGCAAACTATTTGGGGAGTAACCGAATTTTTTGATTGGACTGAAGATGAAATAGCTAAAGTAAATATATGTAGATATTCATAATATAAATATTTGAATATTAAGTTATTAATTCCACATAATTATACTGAACAAGTAAAAGTGGGACAATTAAAAAAAATTATTAAAGTTGAAACAAAACAAGGATATGTACGTCCAAAACAATGGGACTGGCGAGAAAAAGGTGTTGTTACACATGTTAAAAACCAATGTGAGTTAGAAAAACTAATAAAGAAATTTATATTTTAGTAAATTGTGGCTCATGTTGGGCTTTTTCTGTTGTCGGAATGGTCGAAACAATGCATGCTATTCATAATGGAACACTTGTTAGACTTTCAGAACAAGTTATTTATAATAAAAATTATATCAAAAAATATTTTTAAGCAATTAATTGATTGTGATTCGGCTGAAAATGGATGTGAGGGTGGTTTCCGTCCTTATGCATTACGGTAATAATTTATTATAGTATTTAAAAAATTAAAAATTTATTTTAGTTATATTCGAGATAAAGGCCTTCTCTCGGAAAATGCCTATCCTGTAGGTTTTAAAAGAAAATTGAAATTTGGGAATATAATTATTAAATTAAAATTTAAGTATCGTGGTAATGATGGAAAATGCCAACTTCCTTCTGGTCCAATAGTAAGTATAAAAATTGAATTAAAATCATAAACCATCCTTTAAAGAATTTTATATAAAATCGAAAATATTAAGGACCCAACTCAACGCGTTTTTATCGATGAATGGCGTTCTTTGCCATCAAATGAGGATCAAATTGCTGATTGGATTGCAACAAACGGGCCTGTTACTTTTGGTAATTAGAATGCTGAAAAAATATTTTTTTTAATTTAAAAGGAATGAATGCAACTAAAAGTATGTATCATTATAAAGGAGGAATTTTTTCGCCAAGTCCAGAAGAGTGTAACTACGAATCTTTGGGATCTCACTCAATGGAAGTTATAGGATATGGAGTAAATGGCAAGGAAATTCCTTATTGGATTTTAAAAAATAGTTGGGGAAGTGGCTATGGAGTTAATGGAGGATATTTACATATGAGAAGGTAAATAAATTAGTTAAATACATTTTTATTATTTTTAAAAAGAGGTATGAATTCCTGTGGACTTACACGTGAAGTATATAGTGCATTAATTAAAAAATAGATTTAATAAATTATTAAAAAATATTATTATAATATTAATGCTTAAATATTAGTGCTTAATAATTATGTTTAATTATTTATCCATTAAATGCTCTTTGTTCATATTTATTCAAAACACCGTCTATTATGTTCAATATTACTTCCGAATATTTTTCCTTTGCGAGTAATTGTTCCTAAATTTGATAAATAACAACCCCAAGTTAAAAATGATTTCATTACTTGATCCATAAATAGTTTGACTAACTCAGCAGGATCCACAGGAACAGAATAATGACGACCTGTCCAAACTTTTCGGTTTGGAATTTCAGGATCAGCACTCATCATTAAAATTAAAGGTTTCTCACAATGATGATCTGGATCTTGTACCCAAATATTTAATGCATCACTTAATTTCTTTTGAACAGACTATAAAATTAAATTTAACTAGATATGTAGGTGTTTAAAGAAAAACAAACATCTAAAGTATTATCAAGTAAATTTGAATGTTTAACAATTATAACCATTACTTCAAGTCCACTACGATCGCATTCATTTTGTAAATTATCCTTTTAGAATTTTAGGATCAACTTTTATTTTTTCTAAAATTTTACTTTTCGAGTAGCATCTTCTAATTCTTTAAGCATTTCATCAATTTCACTTTTTTGACTTTGTATTAAAACATTATCTGGATCGCATATTTTTGATTGGATTCTATGAAGACATTGAATATAACTAGGTGGTGAAGCTGGTGGAAAACTTTCAGAATTCGTTGGGATTGAATCCGGTAAAGAAGGTAGAGTTGTTTCTTTGGTTTTTAAATAAATATATTCAATAGAAACAAAATATGTACCTTGTCCAATTTTAAATTCTTCATTAATTTGCTCCTTATTTTGATTTTCTCCAGAATTAATTTTTTCTTCTTTTTTATCTTCCAAATTTTTGTTATTTTCAGTTTTTTCTTTATTATTGTTTACTAATGGAGTATTTCCATTATTTTCTGTATTTGTAGGTATCGAGGGTGGTAATGCTGGTGGCAATCCAGGATTTTTAAGCAAACTAAATTTCAAAAAATAATATTAGAATATATTTTTTTACCTCCCAATGACTTCTTCCTCACTAGGTTTATTATTTGTAGGTGGCTGAATTGTTTCTTCATTAATAGTTCCGGGCGGACCGTGTGGGACGCCCTCGGGGGCAATTGCTGCGCCGGGGGGTAGAGAAGGTATTTGTGCATTTGTGCTTTTAAATAATACAAATATTGTAAAAAAATTAAAAATTAATTTGAAGTTCATTGGAAATATTTTTCGTCAAATATTAATTTACTACAAAAATAATTAATTTTAAAATTTAAACCAATAAAAGCTAACAAGAAACCATTTAAAAATAAATTGCAACTAATGAATATTAAATATATTTATTTAAAAATGACTAAAAATATAGTAAATTATGACGAAACACTAGAATAACTGGTTTGTATTTTTGTAATTAATCATTTAAGTAATATGCGCAAAAGGCCAAAAATCATATAATTACTAAAAAAATTTAAGGCGAACAATAATTTATTTATTTATTATCCCTTAAATTTTTGTAATTGAAAGGTCGTTCAATATTTTAAAAATTTTTAGTATTGGAATGGATGAAATTAATATGGATATGCTACATAAAAAACCTTTTTGTTTAATGTAAATATTAAACCAGGATGGTGAGTTTATAAGTATATTTTTACTCTAAAAATTAAAATAAATGAATAATAAAATCCGAATTCTTTTTGCTAGAAACCCTCCAGATGCCTTTGATGAATGCCGTCATTTTCCAACTTTAAAACCTAGTGTCGAATGTCCATTTCCAGGATGGTGTGTTGAAGTATATTTTTTTAACAATTAAATTTTAATTTTTAAAATATTACTTAGATTATTAGTTATTTGACGGAATATTTAAAATTAAAAATTGAACCATTTATTCTTAATAATCAAATTGGTGAATTAAATTGGGGATCTCATGTAAGTATTTTTAAAGAATATTTTTAAAATAAATTTTAAAGGAGAATGGTACTTGGAATGGAGTTTTAGGGTTTATTCAAAACAATACTGTTGATACAGCCTGTCTTTTCTTTCAACGTACTCAACTTCGTGCCGAACATTTTTCTTTTTCCTATCCAATAACAAATGTAAAACCAACTTATGTTGTACATAGCCAACATGATGAATGGAATATTTGGAATGCATTTATGCCTTATTCTCCTTCTACTTGGTTTTCCATGGGTGTCATGTTAATACTGCAAACCCTGGTATTCTATTGGAATTTTTTCAAGATCCTTTATAAATTTACAAGTTTTGTCTTTATGTGGCTAAATTAGAAGTAAGGATTGGCCGTCGTAACCAATTAGAACCATTTCAAATATTTTGGAAAATAATTCGTTTACAATTGTATCAACCAGACAGCTTTGACTTTCGAACAGCTGGGGGAAATTTTGCTATACTTATTTTTACAGTTGAGAATTTTTTTATACATAAAACAACAAATCTTTCATTAAAAAATTTTAATAAAAGATAATGCAATGCCGTCTTCTACTTGATATGTACCAAACATTATTATTATCCGCACTTTTACAGCCAGTGGCTGATAACCCATTTAGAGATGCTCGAGAAATGGTTAGATTAATTGGAAGTCAACGTTTTAAATTAATAACTAATTATATTGGAAATTGGTTTTAAATACTTTTAAATTTATTTATTTAAATTTAAAATAAAGGTATTTTGAAGAGCTGCATAATTCTAATGTTTCTCATTATCGTTCTTTGCGTCTTGCAATTGCTCAAAATCCAATTCATATAGCTAGTACAGTTCCTAAGGCGTTAGATAAAGTTTTAAAAGGCGGCTATATTTATCCAATACAAGAGGATAGTATTGGAATGCAAATGGCTAAAGAAAGGTTTTTTTATTTTCTAAACAAAATTATTTATCTTTTTAGATGTGGAGCCGGTCTTGTATTTGTTTCCGAAGGAATGCCTGAAGTTAGTTCACATCTTATTTTTCGCCATGATAGCCGATTTGTGAAGCTTTTTGAACGATCAATTATTATGAATTTGGATTTTGTTAGGAGAACATTTAAAAAGTATTTAGTTTTTCCAAAAAAATAATTTCTTATTTAAAGATATTTTCATTCAAATTTCAAATTAACCAAAGAAAATTTTGATAATAATTATTTGACAAAGAACTTGACAGAAAGAATTGGTCATCATTGCAAAGAAGAATCTTCATTTTCTTCTTATTTAAATCATAAAGGTAGATGGCACTTTGGAATTAATGGAATTGAATTAAAACCTTTGGGTAAAAATTAAATTTATCCTTTATAAAAACAATTAAAAAAAAGATTTTGGTTCCATGTTTGGTGTTATGTTGGTAGCGCTTTTAGGTTTTTTAAATTTTTTAAAGAATCTTTTAATTTATTCAGGCCTTTTACTTTCATTTTTGGCTTTTTGTGCCGAAATTTATTATAATAGAAAGAAGAAACGTTTAATGTTTCGATTACGAATGAGAAGAGCATTAGCAGAACAAGCACATTTGACTGCTTCTGCTCAAGTAAAATTTTTTTAAATTAAATTTTAAGTTATTCATATATTTTCTAAAAATATTTCCTTAAATTTAGGTATTTGTTAAGCAAAGTGTTCAAACAAAAATAGGAAATCGGTTACAATCTCCGACAATTGGCGAAATTCATGCATGTTTTGGGGAAATATATATTTAGTGATTTAATTAATTATTAGGATATTAATGGAATACTTTTTTAAATTTAGATTCTAAATACATAGAAAATTTTAAATAAATTCTAAAATAACTAATATTTTTTGTTTAAAAAGTTATAAAACAATTTAATATTGAAAGGCAAAACATAAATTTTTAGTTAAACTTTATTTTTAAAATTATCATTTTCATTGGCAAACGTCCACTGGCAATTATTTTTGAGTATCTGATTATTTTTCTTTAAAAAATAATTTATTAATTTGATATTAATTTAAAAAATTACTGTTTTTAATATAACTGGAACTAATCCTAAATCATCACCAGGCTTTGGAAGAGGTATTAGCTTTGCATTTTTGCGTGGTCTTCCAGACTGTCTAGAAAAGTAATTTTTCCAGAGGCGTTCAAGTTCATTCACATTTTTGACATGAATTTGTAAATGTTTTTTTAAATTGCCTTTAAGTCGACAAGTTTTTGTACAAAATGGACAAATAAATGTATTTCGATGACAGGCACTTTTATGAATTGATTTATGCTCGAATAAATTAGATTTGAATCGAAATGATTTTTGGCAATATTCACAGCTATGTGGACGTTGTTGTTTTTGTTCATTATTTATTTTTAGTGAAGAATTTAAATTAGATGAATTTGAAGCAGGAGTTGATGAAAGGAAGGTATTTGCTTCGCTATTATTTTGTAATTTGCATTCATTTGATTCCAACTCTTTTTCATTTTGAGGTAATGGGAGAATATTAAATTGTCTCAGTAATTCGTTCAACAAAACTTTAAAGAAAAAATTCTTTAATTTTTTATAAAAAAATATCCCTTACTTTGGCATTTATTTAATTCTTTTTGTTTTACTTGCTCTAACAATAATTGGTCCAACATAAATGTATTTTGGTTAAACATATTATTAATAAAAGACATTTGAACTTAGATTATTTTATCTTTTAAGGTTTGATCTGAAATGAATTAAAGTGTTAAATTTTCACGAAATTTTAGTCTGGTATTTATAAATTTAAAATAATTTAGGTTTTGTTTTCTTTTTTTTAGGTTTTGTTTTCTTTTTTGTTTTCTTTTTTTAGGTATTTTCAACATTTAACGCCTGAATGGCAGATAAATTATTATTAATTATTATTATTATTATTTTTTAAATCAACTGAAATGATAAAAAAGGTAATAGTTTAATATATTACTAATAAATTTATTTAATTTTTAATGAGGAAGTTAAAAAATAAAAGTAGAAAAATATTTTTTATTTATTTTAATAATTTCCGTTATCTTTTTTTATTTACTTTAAAGTTTATTTATTATTGTCTTAATTGTCTACTAATTAAATTAAAACAAAATTAAGAAATAATTAAGTTCATCTCTTAAATGATCGAGAAATTTACATTTTGAATTGGATATTTTCATCGATAACCACTTAATTTTAATTTGAAATGTTTAAAATGTTTATCAGTACATTTTTATATATGTCTGTATCTTTCTTATTTCCTTTGTTAAATTTTGATTTAAAATTTTATAGACAGACGATGAATTGTTAAAGTACATAAACATAAAAAAATATTTTGTGGAGAAAATTCTCTTTAAAGAATAATTTGGATATTTATCACTTTTTATATTTAGTTTTTTATCTAAAATATTTATTATAGTTATCTAAAAAATAAAAAGTATATTACAAAAAATAGAAAAAGATACAGAATAACAAATAGTATTTAGAGCAAAATTTGTAAAATTAAAAATTTTTTTAAAGAAAAACTGTGTCATCTACTAACACATTGTTATAATTAATCAGAAACAATTGTTGAATTTCTTTTTCATTATCATTATTTTTAATTTCTTTGTTTTCTTCTCCTAGTATTAAAAATAAATTTAAATTTATTAGTTTTTATTAGTTAATTGGACACGACCGGTTTTAAACCCGGAAATTTTGTTAATTTTTGCCAAAAAACTGAAAATAGGGAATGTGAGTGATTATTTTAAAAAATTCCCACAAAATAGAGCTGGTATTTGACAAAAACTCAAACCGTTAATAACAGGTTGTGTCAAACTCTACTTATTACCTAATTCTTTTTTGAATTTTTGTTCATAAATTGATGGTTGTTGTTCTGAATCCTCTAAACAAGAAGCGGCTGGCAATGAAACTCTTCCAGTTTGTTGTCTGTCGATAATATTTTGTTGCCTAATTTGTAAAGAAAAAATAAAATTATAAATTTATTTATATTTGTGTAATTATCTCTTAAAAATTTTTTTCTAGTATTTTTTGTAATATCTTTATACATTTTTTGTGCAAATATTTACTTTTAATTAAAGTAAAAGTAGAATAAATGAGAGGAAAACAAAAGAAAGTAAAGTAAATTTTAAAAAATGAGTAAAGCTAGTTATCTTTTTGTTTTAGCTTTAAACAATTAGAAGATATAGAGATGTATAAAATTCAGAAAGTGCTTTCATTTTCTACTGAATAATATTTAAAAAATTAAAATTTCTTCAATTTATTAATCAAAAGATGAAAAATATTTTAAATCAAACGATAGATAATGATAAAATAAAAAATGGTGGAATACGTTCACTTTGGGAAAGACGTATTATGGCTGAAACAATTAATAGAAATGTTTGTTTTTTAAGATATTTTGAAGAAATTTTATTTTTTAAAGGAGGAAATATCAAAACCTAACAAGAATAAAATATTTCTTTTTCCACGTTGGAGATCTGTTGATCCAATGACAGCTTCTTTGGTTTTTTAAATTATTTTATTAGAAAATTGAGTGTTGGGGGTGTTTTTTCCCAATGAGTGTTCTTGGAACAAGGGGACCTGAAGAGATAGGCTCTCTTCCACCTTCCGCCCATTTTCTCTTTTTTGGCGTTTCCACTTCCGCTTTCCGCTTTTTAAAATACAACAGGGCCCATGTCTAGTTCACTATAACGTAGTTGACTAAATTTAATTTTTTGGGTAGCCTCAAAGAAAACTATACAAATAATTCCAAAAGATAGTTTAATTCCATTGCATCGAGAAGAGAAATTAATTAATTCTGAAAGGATGGCAAGACTTGACAAGGTTTTTTAAACATTTAATTAAAAAAAATTTCTAAAAAGTTCAAATTACATAAACCATATATCCAAAATGCTATTTATAAAGAGCAACAATTAATTGGACGTTCTCTTTTATCTAATAAATTTCAAAATTCTCCCGAGGAAATAGCTAAAAGTAGAACAATGGCTTTATTTAATGATGAAATTACAAAATGGTATGGAGATAAAATTAAAAGAAAATATTTTTTAAAAAGGTATGATCCAAATGAAATTTGTCAATCGGTTAGTTATGAACCTATAGCAAGAGTAGAAAAAACAAGGAAAATATGGGAAAGGAAGATCAATGAAGAAATGAATAGATGAAGATCAAGAGAAGATAAAAGGAAAAAATGAAAAATTCAATTGAAAATAAGCTTCAAAATTTTTAAAAAATAAAATTATTTATTTTACCTTAAATTTCTATTATTATGGCCACCAATAGGATCAGTAGATCTACGGACTAAAGACGATGATATTCCTTTTGATTCTGATGGTAAACCTCCCATAGAGATAAGTCTTCGACTTTCTGTTGGTACTTGACTTGGATGTGGTGTAGTGGCAACAAATTGTTTATTATTATTTTGATTTCTACAAAAAAGCATTCGAAAAGTATCTCTAAAACTGCTGGACATGAAGCAATAAATTCCAAAATTAATGGGATATGTAGCCTTTAAAAATAAATTTAAAAGTATGTATGCCTATAAAACTAACCATAACTAGCATATTATTTACGAGTAGAAATGTTATCTAAAAAATTAAATTTCAGTAAAGAATCCTTAAAAAATCACCGGGAAAACTCCTTCAAGTAAACGATTACTCAATCCAAGTGTATTATAAACACAAAGCATTGCCATAAATAATGCTTGTGGTAAATTAACAATTAAAAATATAGAAACAATAATTACAAGCATTACAGAAGTATTATTATCTGATGTTTGTCGATGAATTGTTGAATCACGGTTACGTTTATCTCTTTAAAATTTCTTTTTAATTTTATTTTTTTTAAATTTTTTACCCTAAAATGGATAACATTAAAAGCCTTTTCTTTCGTTGTTGAGCTTTCCTAATACTTTTAATAAGTAATGCATTTAGGCAAATAAGTAGAAATGAAGGCACTAAAATAAATCCAACAACCCGAGTCCAAAAATAAGCATTGAAAAATGCTTTAAAATTTATATTAATTTAAATATTTTAAAGAAAATTAACCATTAGAACCAACAAATTTAACAAAAAATGTATATCCAGATAGACAACTTCTAAAAATAATTTTTAAAAAATATTTTATAGATATAAATTACTTTAAATATATTAAATGACCAGAATCAACAAAAGCCCAACCTTCATAAACATTATAATAATAATCGACAAATTTTGGAAGGCCACAAAATATAGAAACAATTGTAATTAAAAAAGTTGCAATTCTCACATTACGTAAAGAACATAAATGGCGAGAATTCATAGGGTGACGAATAGAAAGATATCTTTTTTTAAATAAAATTTAAAGGTTATTGTGACCTCAATTATAAAATATATATTACCTTTGACCTGCCAGCAAAACTGTTAGCCACATTGCTACTAAAATATAAAAATATATTTAAAAATATTTAAATATAAACTAATAAACTATTATGGCAAACTGGCGGAATTGCATCCATTGAATATTTATAAGCATAACACCACCAAAAATAATAAAATTAATTTAATTATTAAATTCGTTTAAAAATACCAAAGTTGAAGTTCTTTTTGTTCATATTCAAAATGTCTTTAAAATTTAATATTATTTAATATTTTAATAATTAATTACACCTTAATGTGTGATAATAAAAATTCCAGGGAAGAGGAAAAAGTCCGACACAAAGATCAGCTATTGCCTGAATATTAAATATAGGTATTTAAATTTACCTAAAATTACCATATATTTCAAAACCAAATTTGTAGGCGAAATCATGTGTTTTTGAGAAAGTACTAGAGCTACTAATAAATTGGCAACGACAACAAAAATAACAAGAATAGGAAAAAGCTGAGAAAAAATTTTGTTAAAAATTATAAACTAATTAAATTACATATCCATAAACTAAATGTTCCAATTGCAAATGTTGGCTTAAACGAAGAAAACTAAAAAAAATAATAAAATAAAATTTATTAAAATTATTTTACCTAGAATCCCTTTCACAATGACCTGTACAAGCATCATAAAAAATCCGCCAATATTAAGACATTCAAGTGCTGATTTATTTGAAATTAAACATTCTTTTGATGCAGACCGTTTTGTTAAATTATTCATATTTAACTAATCGGTAAATTAATTTTGATGGCTTTGACAGTGAGACAGTTAAGCGGATTTTACTCGAGGATTACTTAGCAATATTCTAGAGCAGTTTCGGATCTTGTCAGGGTTAATTATGTTTCCATTACACTTTTTTAAAAACTTTGTATAATCATTTTAATTTAAATTTTTTCCCTTTAAATTGTCTCACTGTCTGATTGTCAAAGCGCCTTATATGTACATAAATTAATTTAAAATGCAAATTAATAAAAATAAATTGGCTTAAGAATTAATTTAAATAAATTATTCAAAATTGATAAAAATTAAATTAGCTATCTTTTTTGAGTTATTCATTTTATTACTTAATTTATCAGTACTTAAATATCTTTATTTAATTTAATATGTTAAAAATAATATTTTTAAAAAATTAAAAAATACTTTTTAATCTTTCTTTTTGAGTTTTAAAAATAAAAATAAATAAAAATATAACTTCTAGCCCTCAAGATAAGAAAGAATGGATTGAAAAAGCGACGACCGGAAAAAGTAAAATGGCATTACTTTTCTTGATGGGATTAGCCAAATAGTATTAAAAATAGACTTATTTGTTTTTACATATAAAGCAAATAAGGAAAGATTAAGCCAAAAAATTGATTATATATTTATTTTAAAAATGTGGAATTTGATTTATTAAATATAGAATTGGGTAAAATAATAATTTATAAAATATTATACACGTCCCAACCTCGTTTAATTTTTATTTAAAGAAGTCTTAGGAATGTTTAAGTAAATTTTTGAGTAAAAAATTAGATGAGAATAGCAGAGGGGATAAGGATAAACTCAAAGAAATTAATTTTAGCAATATTACCCACTTTAATATGTCATGAAAAGAGGATCTTCTAGTGCCTCTATAAGACAAGGATCCTTATTTTATTGGACAATTTGCCTTTAAAAAAGTAATTTAAAATGTCATAGGGGGGAAGTAATGAAAAGTGAATTGAAAGTAAGTCTAAAAATAAAAAAAACATATTTGAAAATTTCAATTATGTTGTAAAAAAGTAAAAATTAATTAATTTTATAATTGGATCTAAATTATATTAATTATTGTTCGGGATTCTCGTTGCGGTACTTATCCTTTATACTTTGATCGGCTATAACTTTTTGTTGCTTGATCCAATAAAAATGAATTTTATATCATTCGAAAACTCTCGATGAGCGGTATTTTAACTTGATGGATCATACTCCTCAAATATATTATACATTTTTACTCCCTCATTATTTTTACTCCGATTATACTCCCTCATTATACTCCTTAAATAATTTAATTTTTAATTAATAATTTTATTTTTATTTTACAAAAAATTTATTTTGGATAAACATACGAATACTTATGTATGTAATAAAAAAGGAATGAAAGTAATAAAGAAAAAATAGAAAATAGAAAGGCAAAAGCCGATAATGCAGAAAAATTTCCTTGCCAAACTAAGGATTCTCTCCAGAGAGTCCAATTAGTTGCTGTGTTTATTGAATGATAAAGCTTTAAATGAATCAAAGAGGAAAATAAAGAAAAATATATTGAAATTAAAATATGCTTTAAAATAAAACTCATTGAAATATTAATTTTAAAAACTAGCCTTAGGGAAAATTTAGAATTCTGGTTGAATTTAAGAATAGTTAATTATAATTAAAAACTATTTTTTTAATTACTAGATTATTTTTTAAATTTTCATAGATTTGTTGATAATATGTTTGAATTTACTTGTTAGTAGTAAAAAAATTACCAATTTATTTAAATTATTAGAAATAAAAATATTTAAATTCTATAGAAAATATGAACATGGAGATGTAACTACAAACGTTATTTAATTTAAACAATCAAAATTCACCAAAAATTTTATTTTGGATAATTATAAATCTAAATAATATGACAAAAAACAATTGAAATTGTATAAAAGATAGGAATACTATTGTAATAAAATGTATAGTATTTAATTTTAGTTACACAAGGGCATAACTATAGTTATATTGAATTGGAATAAAGATATATTTAAAAGGATTGAAGTAAATTTTAAAAAAATTAAAGAATTACCGGGAATATATCTAATAAATAGATCAATGTAGTGTTAGGAATACAAATAAATATGTACAATTTAGTTAGTTTTTTTTCATCCAAATTAATTATTATTTAGAATTTTTAAAAATATTTTCTTCTTAAATAATTCTTTAAATCTCATTATTTGAATTGTAGGAATTTGCCCCACATGTTATCAGCGCTAATCCAATACATTCTCTTTTTAAAGATTCTTCTTCATTTAATTCTGTTCTCCCATCAAAAACATTTCTGATAGTATTCATTGGCGTTTCTCCACAAAAATCCTTATAATTAACCAATTCTGCCATTTGTTTCTCATCAAGATGTTCACGAAGTAACTAAAATTTAACAAATAATTTTGAAGCAATTAAAATTTTAATACCTCAATCAAACGTTCATCCATTCGCTCAACTGCATAATGCGCCAAAGAACGTCCATTAGTTGCATCCACCTAATTTTCAAACTTTATTTTGCAAAAAAAACATTTTTACCTTAAAAGGATTAGCCCCAGCATTTAATAAAATATTTATAATTTCCAAATTACAAATTAAATTTTTATTTTGTTGACCATTTTCTTCTTCGGAAACTTTTCTTCCATGATTTTTAAAAGCGCACAATAAAGGACTTAAACCCATTCCATTTTCAGCATCCAATTTAGTTCTAGAATCAGCACAAAGAGCGCGAACTATGTTTGTCTTTAAAAGAAAATAAACATTTTTTTAAGTTAATTATGTACTGACCATTCCGTGAGAAGCAGCAAAGTGTAATGGCATATGCCGCTCTAAGCGATTACTTTGAGCATTTGGTGATGCTCCAGCCTATTTTAGAAACATTTATTTCAATAATAAACAGCTAATTTATACCTCTAATAAATAGCTAACAACTTCTGCTTGATTTTTTTGTACAGCAACCATTAAAGGTGTTTCTCCCATTGCATTAGGAATATCAAAATTTGGTATCCCACCTTCACCTCCATCCATTTTAAGCATTTGTTCTACAAGTGCATATATTTTAGCCAAATCTAGATGAGAGGTAACAATATGCAAAAGAGTATCCTTGTCAGCATCTTGGAATGTTAAAGCCCCCGGATGACGCTAAAATAATTCAATTAGTAAATTAAAAAATATTTATAAATTACTTGAATACATTTACAAGTCCAAGCCCAAGCATCATCCATATCTTCACTTCGAATGAGAACGCGAAGACGCTCTTTTGCTTGCCTATTTGAATTAATAATTCCAATCTCGTCACGAGCTGTCAACGATGTTAATGGTGGCATTGGTGCAAAAGGTGGTGTTTGGGAACCTCCACCGACAGCACCGTTGCGAGGGGCGGATGGAGAACTGGAAGAAATTGAAAGTATACGATAATTTAATATAATTATTCAAAAAATACTTTTTTGGAGCGCTAAATGGTGATTCACCTCCATTCGTTATTGTATCACCGGATAAAGACCTAGGCGAACCACTCTCCGAGAATGAAGCCTTTCGAGAGAGAATTGGTGAATAACGACGAGAATATTCAAGAATAAAATCAGAGAGGCTTAAAAGAATAAATATAAATTCTTTAAATTTTTACAAACAAAAATGCTTACTTATCAGGTAATTCATTACGTTCTGATCGTTCGCCAGGACTCAATGGATCTAAAGTTGTTCCAATACTATCAGGAGTTGAACTAGGCGAAGATAATGCTGAATCACTTCCACCAACACTCCAAGCATCCCCACTCCAATTACTTGTCGGAATACCACAATCATATCCGTAACCAAAAGAAACTGCAGGATTGAGACCACTTTGGTCAAGAAGGACTGATTGAGGGGCAGCCGCTGCGTTGAACGTTGCACCCATATTTGGAGATGACATATTACTTGTGTTGCTTCCAGATGGAGAATGACCATTCCCACTGTGTTGACTAGCCATTGTTGCGTATGGATGGTGGAAAGGTTGAGGTGCACCACTAATAGAGGAAATAATTTAGGTATTACTAATTTATTGTTATACTAATTTAAGGGTTTAATTTTAATTTCGATCTATGTAAAATGATTTCAGTGAATAAAATTTTAGTTAAAAATAACCCATAAACAGTACTCTTAAATAATTAACTCACTGAACAATAAAGTTGGCTCGAATTGGTCCACGTGCTATAAGTTCGCCTTCAACTGGTTCCTTTTGTTTTATGAGCTCCTCTTTCTTGTTATTAGTACAATTATCATCTTTATCATTTACTGATTCATTATTGAATTGCGTCAAATCTTTCGCCGTATCAATCGAATTTTCCTCGTTCTTTTTAATCGTATTATTATCAACTTGTTCATCAATCAACAATTTTTGTGAATTATTAACGCCTTTTTCTTCCGTTACTAATTTTGTCTGGGTTTCCTCCTTTAATTTCTCTTCCACTTTTTTTGATTCCTCAAGTGGAATAGTAGCGGAAGATGCCTCTTCCACTTGGTTCTTCTTCTGCTCTTCGCCAAACATTAAATCGGCAAAGAGATTACGACAATTACGACTGAATTTGGCTGTTGTGTTTGTCTTTCGGGCAAGTGCCGAAGAGCGTAATGATTGGAGAGCCAAATGATCCGCTGGTGAAATGCATTCTTCAGTACGCTCAATGCATTGTTGTTTCTCACTAGAATTAGCGGAACTCTCAACACTAACTTTTAGAATTTTATTTGTTTTTTGAAGAGAAACATTTTTCGAATCAATCACGGCTGACTCTAGTTGATTGACCAATGAGTCAATTATAGTTGAATCATCAGCAATCTATAAATAAAGCAATTATGAAGAAAGCAAAAAACTCATGAAGGCAATTTTTAGCCCTCACTACTATGTTTCCCGCCTCCCGTCTTTTTGCATTGGGAGACGGGAGCTTTTGGAACCCAATAAATCGTATTTATAAGAAATTATCCTACCTTTTGCTTTGACGGTAATGGTACTGCTCGCGCCAATAATCGGCAATCTGATGAGGACATGAGTAATTTAGGTTTAATAACAATCAAAATGTTTAAGATTAATTCGTTTCTAAATTTAAAAATATTTAGTAAGGTATATTAGAATATGCAAGCAACATCAAATAAATATGAAAAAAATTCAATTACATGACAACAAGTAAAAATATATAAAAATTTATCCCCTAACATCAAACCGTAAATGAAAGAAGAATAAACATGAGAAATTCATTCAACCCGCAAGGCCAATAAACAAACGTTGTTGAAAGTCCAACCAACGAGAAATGAAAAACGAATACGTAAAATATTGATTTTACTCTCAAGCGGCAGCTAGTGAAACGGCTGACAATAAAGAAAAGAAAAATAACACAAGGCCTTAAGAGGTTGGCAATATCGACTGGCAATAAGAGCATGTGACAATTTAATACGTAGCGAGAAATCTGTCAATTTAACTAAAAAAATTTAAATTACAAAAAAGCATGTTTTAGATGGTATTCAAAAATAAAACGAAATCTGATTACGTGAAGCATCGTTGGAATCTTTTTTAGAATCTTTTAACAAAAAAATATCAAAAATATAATATTGAATGCAATTTAAATAATCAAAAAAACTTTTCATCCTGTCATTTTATCACCAGCTTCTTTTTGCTTCTTCTTTACAGATGATTGCGCATTTATTTGTAGCCGTAAAAGTTGCTCAGGAAAATTTCCCTTTTCTTTTGATTTTGCAACAAGTGTTGGATGATTATGTAAAGATTGCTTTGATTTTGCCCATTGTGGAACAACCTAATTAAAAATAATTTTTGGATTGATTAGTTTTCGTATAAAACCTGTCCATGAAAACGCCATTTACCATCAGCACTTGAAATGTGATTTTCAAACACAACATACTCAAGGACTTCTCTAGGATCATCTTCTGATCCCAATAATAAATGCCCATCTTTATCATAGAGAGCCATTTTCTTTAAAGTTTAAGATAAAAAATAACAAAATTTTTTGTGACGGTATGCTCGAAAATATGTTTCGATTTCAAGTCCTCCAAATATATTAACAAGTAAATTTATTAAACCTGTGTAGTATGCATACGAACAGCAATTTGTGCAATGTCATTGCCAGATTTAGGCGGCATATCAGTAACTCTAACAGAAACTACTACAGACGGTTCATTAAATCGAATAAGTTCCCATCGAAGTGTTCCTCTCTCCACATCAGGCCAAAGTTTCTAAAAAACGTATTTTTTATAATAATTATAATGATTCACATAAAAAGCTGATTCTGTAACAAGACCCTGTAAAAGAATTTTATCACGATTTGCCAACGCCTGAAAAGCTGATTTGTAAATTTCTTCCGCCTCTTTGAGAAAATCCTTTAAATTAAAAAAATTATTAAAGTTAAGGTACTTATGTCGTTTCCCTCCCATACACAATTCTCTTTAAAGTATACATAATGGTCAGAATTTTTTCCTCCAATAAATTCACATTATTTCCCTGTCACATTGTTGAATCAGCCAGCCTTGCGGGAAAATACAGTGAATTGGCCATTATGTGAACTTTAAAGAAAATTGGGAGGGGGGGGGGGGGGAAAGTACCAAGATTTATATATGAGTAAGTCAATACCTTCAACTCAAAATTTCTAAGTCCTTCTTTCCGTCGTATCCTTCTCAAACCATATCCCATTAACGTTCCATATTTATCTTTCCAATAATCTTTAACATCTTCAAAAAATTCACTAATGCCAGAGCCCGTAAGTCGCGATATTTTTGATGTCTCAGGTGGAATATAAGTGGTCATAATCTCATCTAAAAGAAGAAAATAATTTTTTAAAATAATTCTATTTATTACATAATGACTGGTAAGTAATTTGGTGTTCTTGCCAATCTCGTGGAGAAGCGTCTTCGTAAATATTAGGTTTACCCTTTCGTAATAAATAAATTCGCAATTGGTCAGGGGTCATTTGTTTCATACGTTGTTGCTCAACATGATCTTCCAATTCTATTAATAATCGCTTTTCACCTCGCAACTGAAAAAATAAACAAGTAATCATTAGAAATATTGAAGTTTCACATAGGCTTCTGAATTTTTCTCATAGTTTTGGAAATTATTCCAAAGAATTCTTTGAAAACCCAAATCTGAATTCCAAAAATAGGATAAATTTAAAGAAACAATTTAGAATACCAAAAAGAGGAATTATTCGGCGAAAAAATACTAAAATCTTTAGGTTATCCCAGTCCAAAAAATATAAAAACTAATAAAAAATTACCCTTCGATATTTGGCCTCATTCACTTGTGTATGTCTATTTGCTCTGTGTGCATTTGATCTGCGCCAACCGATGAATCGCTCGAATCCACCCGGTTCTTCAAGCTCCTTATGATGATGCACAAAACGAATTGGACACTTTAAGATATTTGTTGCATTTAATTTGTTATGTAAACGACAAATTCCATAAAAATTCATATTTCCTAGAAAAACTTGACAAAAATTATTAATAAAGAGATCATAATTTCAAATAAATTTATCCGGTTGAAAAACAGGAATCTGCACTTAACCACGATTGACTGTCTATTTGTCCATCGGCCAACTGTCTCTTGTCTATTTGTCCATCGGCCAATAGTTTCTTGTCTATTTGTCCATCGGCCAATAGTCTCTTGTTGACTGTCTATTTGTCCATCGGCCAATAGTCTCTTGTTGACTGTCTATTTGTCCATCGGCCAATAGTCTCTTGTTGACTGTCTATTTGTCCATCGGCCAATAGTTTCTTGTCTATTTGTCCATCGGCCAATAGTCTCTTGTCCGATTGTCTCACAAGATTCTGGAACTGAAACGGCTGTTCTGTGCGCGGCCATTTTGTCGCGGGCAATTTGTCGCAAATAAATAAATAAATCCTTAAATAAATTCTTGAGGTCTCAGTCAATTTGAATTAATCCACTCTTCTTTCCCAATATTGTAACATTGCATGGTCTCTCAAGATAAAAACAAAAATTTGTTCATGTATTTCCTTTCTTTAACTACTTGCGACAAAGTGGCCATTGTAAAGTGTCCTTGTCCCAGCTGGACTCTTTGGTCGCTGACTGACGTGTATTTGTTTTACAAAAATATCTTAATCTTAATAAATTGTAAAATTTAATTTTATGCCCACTTTTCAGTAATAAAATGTATTACCAACATCAACAGCAAATCCCTCAACAACAACCGTCATTAGCGACAAATGCTTATCCAATGCAATATCCGCCACAACAACCACCTTCACACCCACAGCCGTTTCCAAATGTTCCTCAAGTACCACCACAACCGCCTAGACAGAACTTTGATCCAAACACAGTACAGCAACAACCTGGTGTTATGCCAAATCACATTGGAAACTACCAACAGCAAATGTTACAACAACAGTATGCACCGCAACAAATGACGCCGTCTTCCATTGCTGGATTTGTACCACCAACAGCTACCACTGGAGCAGGTTTTCCTCCTGCTCCTCCAACAGGATTTCCTCCTGCTCCTCCAGCAGCTTTTCCTCCTGCAGTTGGATTCCCTTCTGCTCCTGCAGCAAGTTTTCCTCCAGCTCCCGCAGGAGGCTTTCCTCCTGCTCCTGCATCAGGCTTTCCTCCAGCTCCTGCAGGAGGCTTTCCTCCTGCTCATGCATCAGGCTTTCCTCCAGGCCCTCCGCAACCTCAGAAGCAACGCTTAGATCCAGAAATGGTCCCTAGTATTGTAAGTATTAACAATCTAAAAATTCTAATTTTAAATAAATTCTTATTCAGATTCAAGTTATAGAAGATGATCGAAGTTCACGGTCTGGCCTTTTTCCAACTGGTTTTCCGCAAGCTGAACTGCCTCCATTAACTACAACTGATTTTGTTGCTCAAGATCAGGGTTTCTTTTTATTATTTTTTAATTTACGATTGTATTGTACTAGACCAATTATAATCAAAATAAAATAAGATCTATGTAATTCGATTCTTCTCTGGTCTATTACACCTGTCAGATTAACCTCATTTAAGGTAATTCAAATCCGAAATTTATTCGTTCAACAATTTATTCTGTTCCGCTAAGCAATGATATTACAAAAGCTACACATTTGCCGCTATCTTTAGCATTGACACCTTTTGCCAAGTTACATCAATCTGAGGTAAATATTTACATATATTTTGTTTAAAACATTTTTAGTATCCTCCTCCACTTATTAATCTTGGTGACATAGGACCTGTTCGCTGTCAACGCTGTAAAGCTTATATGTGTCCATTTATGGAGTTCATTGACGGAGGGCGAAAATTTCGATGTCCTTTTTGTAAGGCTAACTCATCAGGTAGTTTTTAAAACTAATATAACTTGACATTTTTGATTTCTTATATAGTTCAAGACGCATATTTTGCACATTTGGATCATTCTGGCCGTCGAACTGATATTCAACACCGACCTGAACTCTTTCTTGGTTCTTACGATTTTGTGGCGACGAAACAATATTGCAAGGTTTGTTATCGTTTGTTTATTCAATTTTATACTTTTTTTTAAAGAATGGGATTCCGCCGAAGCAACCTGCTTTTATTTTTATGCTTGATGTTTCTTATAATTCTGTGCGAAGTGGTTTAGTTGAGCTTTTCTGTAAAAATATTGTTGAAATTTTGCGCGATTTGCCTAAGTTTATTTACTTTATTTTTAAATTATTTTTACGTATTTTCTAGAGATAATTTATCCGCTAAATCCACTATGCTTATTGGTTTGGCTACTTATGATCAATCGGTGCATTTCTATAATTTAAATCACCCGGAGAATGCTGAGATGCTTGTTGTTAATGATGTTTCAGACATTTTTGTGCCTTTTGTTAAAGGTTTCTTTGTGGAGCCTCAAGCAGCTGAAAAAGCGTTGACTAGGTTTTTATTAAAAAGTAAAATTAATTTTAAAAATAAATTAAAGTTGCCTTCGTGAGATTATCAACAATTTTTATAATACTCGTATTACCGAAGGTTTATTTTGTTTAATCATCTTATGTATTACATTTATTTAAGTTGGCCTTGGTCCTGTTATTCAAGCTGGATTAGATGCACTCAAAAATTCTGAAAGGTTTTTAAAAATTTTTGAATTTTTTATTAGTTGTTTATCCCATATTTTCTTATTTTTTTAAATTTAGATCAGGCAAGCTTTTTATTTTTCACTCGTCATTACCAACTCTTGCTGCACCTGGTCAACTTAAAAATAGGGAAGAACGCAAACTTCTCGGGACAGACAAAGAGAAGGTGCTTTACTATTTTTTTGCTTTTAAAAAATTTTCTTTTTATTTAGACTGTTCTTACGCCAGCTGTAGATTTTTATGGAAAACTTGGTGAAGATTGTGTAAAATATGGTTGTGCAGTTGATGTTTATCTGTTTCCCAATGCTTTTATTGATGTTGCAAGTATTTCACCTGTAGTTGCAACAACTGGGGGTTCAATCTACAAATACCAATATTTTGATGTTTGTTATTTTAGATTTTTGCATTTCATTTTCTATTTTATCGTCTAATAGTAGTTTAATTTGTTTTTAGGCTGATCAGGATGGGGTTCGCTTTTTAAGCGATCTGCGACATGGAATAAGTCGCGAGATTGCTTTTGACGTGATGCTACGGTTGCGAACTTCTACGGGTATTTTTTAGACGTATGTTAATAGAAATTAACTTGTAAATTTCTAGGGATTCGTCCTACCGGTTTCTTTGGTAATTTTTATATGCAAAATACTACGGATGTTGAGTTGAGTGCAATTGATAGTGATAAATCTGTTCAAATAGAAATTAAATACGATGATAAATTGGATGAGCGTGAGCCCGCCTACTTTCAATTGGCTGTTCTCTTCACCAGTTGTAGTGGACAGCGACGACTACGAATTCACAATGTTCTTTTATTAAGATGGGGGAAACTTTTTAATTTATTCTATTTTTAGCTTTCATTACCCGTCACTGCAGATTATCAAAAGGCATGTGATTTTATACAAGTTTATAAATAATAAAACATTTTAGTTGTATCGTCATTTAGATGAAGATTGTTTGGTCAGCCATCTATTTAAACAAGGTATCTTTTAAAAAGTTTTTTTTGTGTAATCTTTAATTACCAGCCGAGCAATCTGTACGCGATAAATGTCCAAAGGAGATGCGTGATGAATTGACTTTGCGTGCTGCACAGATCCTAGCTGCATACCGTGAAAAATGCAGCGAACCCGCACCTATGGGACAACTTATCTTGCCTGAATTTGCAAAACTTCTTCCACTTCACATCAATTGCATTGTAAGGCATGATTCTTTGAATGGAGGTTAGAACTTATGAATATTAGATAATATTTTTGTTAATCTTTTTATATATAGGTGCGGAATTAACAGTCGATGATCGCGCCTGGATGATGAGCTTAGTTCCCTCTATGACTCCTCTAGCAATCCAACAGTTCCTATATCCACGTATCTACATAATCACTTCCCTCTGTTCTTCTATTGGAAACAGCAGTGGCAGTACTGAATCACTTAAAAACGATAGTGGATGTGTGACTAAAATGCAAGGTTGTCATTTTCTTATCCAATAATTAAAAAAATACATCTCTAAGGTTCTACAGACTTCCCAACGCCCATTCGTGCATCATTTGACTATTTCTCCTCAGAAGAGGCCTATCTAATTGATAATGGGTTGGTTGCTTTTATATGGGTCGGTTCTGGTGTGCCAAGTAGCTGGTAAGTAGTTCTTATCTGATAGCTTTGATAGGCGGTTTTATAGGCTGAACGACGTATTCAATGTTTCCTCGATTGCACAATTGGACACAGAAAAGGTATATTTTTAAAATGATCATTAAAAATCGATTATTTAGCACCAGTTGCCTTTCTATGACAATGACTGTTCACAAGCGTTGCGTCACCTTTGGTCACATTTAAATGAGAACAGGGAGCGGGCACTGAAGTTATTCATCGTGAAGGAACAAGATGCACTAGAATCATGGATGAAGAAATTTTTGGTTGAGGATCGATATGCGAATAATGCCCACT
The DNA here is from genome assembly GCA_036172955.1 of Meloidogyne arenaria. Taxonomy (NCBI): domain Eukaryota; kingdom Metazoa; phylum Nematoda; class Chromadorea; order Rhabditida; family Meloidogynidae; genus Meloidogyne; species Meloidogyne arenaria. The sequence continues at coordinate 107,878 of JARQAB010000100.1, forward strand.
CTTATGTGGACTTCCTTTGCCTAATACACCGCGAGATACGTTCCCTCATCTCTTGATTTGTAGGAAGCTGATTGTGAGAAAGTAAGCTGTTTATAAAATAAAGACTTGTGTGAACATGGCAAATTGTGATCGACCTTTGTTAATTCCCATTATAAAGACTTGTTTCCGAAATTCATGTAATTTATGAAAATTATAATATAAACTTTAGAATAAAATTAAAGTGAAAATTGAGAATCGTTTATAGTTTATGCTGAAAATAATTAAGTATAAATAGGTCAAACAATAAATTTTACGTAACCCAATATGTATCAAAACCAACTACCGCTAATCAAGTTGAAACTTTCAGTTTTCGGATTCTTTGCCAAAAATGTCTTATATAGCGTTGGTTTTGAAGCAGGGTTAAACTTTCAATTCAAGTGTATAACGTACTAATTTAGAAATGCATTGAGGTGAGATCGAAAATAATGTAAGAGATTGGGTTGTAGATACTGCCAAAAATTCTTTAAGTTTTACTCAGTCTTGGCCAGTGAGTTCCTAAAATATATATTATAAGAAATTGTTCCTATTTATTAGAAATTTCTAACCTGTAGAGAAGGAAAGTTTTCCAGTTATCATCATCTTCATTAATTTGATCATCTTGCTTGCAATTCTTGTCCAAATATTTAAGCCTGGATAAACAAATTAAAAGTTACTTTGAAATGTCGAAAGAAGTTTATGAGACTTACACAGCTAATTTGTCCTGCCGATGAAGTTTTGGTGAAAATTCTTGTAAGATCTCGAAGAAGGCAAAATTCTCAAATCGCTCTTGAGCATTTTTTGGTTTTCGTACATCCAGTTTAAGCGCATATTTGATTCCGTCCTAAATATAATATGATTTAATTCTTTTAGAAAATTTAACAAACATGATGAATCGTTGCAAGAGCCTCACGATTTTTGATGTTGTCAACGCCAAATGAGAGTGCTAACTTTTTGCCTAATTCTCTCAGCGATTGAAAGTCGTTAACATCTTGTTCAAAGGCATCCTAAAAGTATAAATGAAAAGATCCCCAATAATTATTTTGAAAACCTTAAATTCGTCAAACAAATAAGCCAATGAGTGGACAATAGCTTTTGCAGTCATCACCTTGTCCAATTCTCGACATTTTGTCAAGAGATATTTGAAAATATCACCAAAGTCAGTATAATACTGCAAAAAATTTTTTTAACTCGAAGATTGCATATTTAGGAATACCTTAATAAAGTTGCGAATAAGTGGTGAAATTTCAATAATTGGAATGAGTCCATAAGTAATTAATTTGACATAATGAGCAAAGATTTTACGCCGTTGTGTCAACGCAAGAATTTGTAAATTACCTTCTAAAGATTCGAATAATTATTTAAAAATTAATAAAGAAAAATCCAAAAAATATATACCCTCCATAGTATCTTCGCGCCCGTAAAAAACATTGTCTAAAACAAAAGAAGAGAGGCGAATGATTGTTTCTTTATCAAGCTTAATGGCCAACGAATGTGCAGGATGCTCGGGTTCATAATCACGCGCCTGAAAATTAATAAGTTGATCATCTAAATACTAAATAGAAACAAACCATCTTCCAGTTGTACATTAACAGAACGTCACAAAGACATTCGAAAGCCTATATATTATAAAAGATTTACATTAGAAGAAAAAATATTATCTAATGATCTTACATTAATAACGCCGTAAACTTGATCCCTCAAAATTAATGATGCACCCCTAATAAATTGATCCCTTCTCTTGCGTATAAATTCGATATAATTCTTTAAAATGGAAAAGTTAAAGATTAGATGATAAAATAAAACAAACTTCCTTCAATTCTACAGTGTTTGTGGCCAGCTTTCTCGCATCCCACATTAGAGACTGATAACAAAGCAAGATGGCCTTATCCGACAAGTCAGGCTTCAATAATGGTCCATTAAGTAAAGAAAATGTCAAATCAAACAAATCCCATTTTGCTGGAATGTCAACTGATCTAAAGAAAATAAAAGGTATTTTGTAAAATATTAACTAGGTTAGGAATATTGTTTAGCCAAACAATTTCTGGTATATAAAAATAAAAAACTCACGCAGTAAATGCAACCATCCGACGATAGTTTGACAACAACGATGCTTCTTCCTCTTCGCGTTCCTGCTCGTTGCTTTCTCGTCGTTCGACATTGTTGTATTGCTGAATATGTTGTTGAATTTGCAATCGTAATTGATTGGCAACTCCATCAATAATACGAACACGAGTTGTTTCAGTAAATTGAGCTATTGCTGTATTCTTTGAGATAAATTGGAAAATTTCAGATACTTTCTTCAAAACATCATCACTTGAATATTGTTCAACTATTCGTCCAATGTGTTGCATAAATTCATTGAGGCCCTAAAAACAAAGTTAAATATTACAAAATAACCAGAATAAACTTGTTCATAACGTCCAGCAGAGTATATTTCCAATTCAAAATGTAAAAAGATATCAAGGAGATTTAGCACCTTTTCTTCGTCAGCAATAAACTATAATTTAATGTTAAATGAGGGTCCTATGCAAAAATAACCGTTGACAACAAACGAGGAAGAGTAGGAATAAACACTTCAGAGATTCGAACACGCTCTTCCTGCAAAAGCCGAAGATCTTTCTTCTCTGTTCCAGCACCAGGCCCTCTTCGAATTGAAACTACAATTCGGTTAGGAGGATGTTCACCGGTAGCAGCTTGTCTCACAGCTGTGCTCATTATTGCGATTAACTGACCATCGTCATTATAAGCTGAAAACGATAATATTTTTGTTAAAAATTATGAAAAATAATTAATTTACTCTCATTATCAAGAAGAATGCCGACCATAGAACCCCAATCACGCAGCATGGGACAAATATCGATAAAAGAATCAACCAAATAAGCGGGATGTGTATGAACTCCACCATCCTTGTAAAATGTCACAAGTTGCTTAATAAGTTCAAATTGTTGTGAATGCCATTCCAACTCCATATCACTTGATGTATGAGACGGAGCAAAAAGCTTTTCGTTGACAAAACCAGCAGCAGAAACGGCCAATTGCCGATTATTACAAAATACCATTTCATAAACTAGAGCACAGTTTTGCTGCGTGAAAATTCCAGGAAACACACTAAAAAATGTTAAAAAGAATTTTTTCAAAGAATGCCTTTAGCACAATGAATTTAAGTTTTCTTACCGATAAATTAATGTTAAAAGCTGGCAAGCTTTTGTAGCAGCTTCAATTTCAGTATCTCTCACCATACTGACAAGACGATTAATGAATTTATTTGTGAAAAGCTCTAGACGTCCAATCACTTCCACATTCTCGTACAAAGGCAACAATGTATTAAGACAGCATAATCGCACTTCTGAAACCTTTAAAACAAAAAATAAATATTAAAAAAGTTTTTTTAGATTTACCTTGTCAGAAATACACCATCCATAGTATTTAAGATAGCTATCATTCAAAAATAAAGCAGGATGGGCTTGCATCCAATTACCAAGCTCGATAAGACAGATAATACGAATATCTGGAACGACATCCCTACAATAAATGAATATGTGGTTTTAAAAATTAAAAAGAAAACCTATATCGCAGTGCAAAAACTGAACGAAACAAGTACTGTGTCATTGCAGATAATTCTTCAATTTTTGAATCAAACTGAAAAAGAATTAAATGTTAATATAAGTATTATCCAGAAACTTTATAAGTCAAAAAATCTTATTTTTATTGAATTAAGGAAAAATAATTTAAAAAACAAACGTCTGCTCGAGCCTGTAACAATAACTCCATGCGTTCATTTGCTCCAGTCTGCGATAATTTTGATTTTTCCGTTTCTACCTGCATAGAGTTCTTTTCACGGAGACTTTCCAGATCAACAACAACATCTACAATGGCGCTAGAAAGCTTCATTGCTACAAATTTTTTTAAATATAAAAATAAATCTATTCAACTATACAAACCAACAAAGGTAGCAGTGTGTCTGAAGGCACGAATAGCATTCGAAGAAAGACTAGCAAGTAATTGAATAAGACTATCCATAAGAGTAACATCGAAGAGAATATTATTCTTACAACGACAAACAAATAACTAAAATGTGTATTAATAAATTAAGAAATAAAGTCTTACAGATAATAAAAATATTATAGAAACTAACCGTAACAAAATCTCCAAGATTACTTCGGAAACGCTTCCACTGCGGAGAGGTCATCATTAATGGATAGTCGCAGGACTCCTCGTCAAAATATTCACTAATTCGAGTAACAATGAGGCTGAAAACAAAATATGCAAAAGTTAAAGCTATTCTAGAGGTTGTGAATATTTATTAGAACTATCGCCACTCGTCACAAAAATTTAATATTTTAAAGGGAAAATAAAACAAACTTCATATCCATGTTATGCACCATGTTTACATCTAATTTAGCAGAACATCCACATGATGCGACAATTGTCTGCAAAAACTGAGCGATTGCTTGGTCAGGAGAATTCTCATATTCACGCATCCATTTCTCGACAAGTGACTAAAAGAAAAAGTTTAGTATTGGAAAAGAGCTTAAAGAACTTAAGGAAATAAACGTAACCTTTTCCCCTACTATTAGAAAAATTATTTAAAAAATAAATTACATTAGCAGATTTTCCTGATTTCAAAGCAATAAAGTAAGTGTCTTCAAATGCTGGAGTCGCAAATTTTGCAACATTTGAAACTGGAACCCTCTTTGTTACTGCTACTTTCTTTGGTGTTGTTTGAACCTTAGGACGTTTTTTTGGAGGTTGTTCAGGTGGAGAATAATCTCGATCAAATGATATTTGTTTACGCGCTCTAAGTGAATAAGTATTTGTACGTATAGCCAATTCAGCAGATTGCATTTTTAATTAACAATGTTAAAATTGTAAGTCAGAAATAATATAATTTTAATTAAGTGTAGATCAAGCTGGAAATGAAAAAAATAATTTACAGATCTATATATCCAAAGGCAGAAGTTTCAAAGTCACGGCGAGTTAAAAGAACGGAAGAACAGCGAGAACAACAATTTTGCACCTAAGTGTGATGTATCGATTATCGATTTTAACTTTAGGAAGTCGCACTCAACAATTAACACTGAACCGACCCTAATTATCTTTCTCTAACTGCACTATTTCTTTTTTATAATTTCTCTAACTTTGGAGATTAAACGTCATTTATTTTCAAATATTGCATAATGACAATTTGGATAGATTTTAAATTTACATTATTTATTTCTCCGACTACATTACTTTTTGTAGTTTCTCTAACTTCGGGGTTTTTAAAACAAAGTGCAAAATGTCCGAAGGCTACTCACACAATAGTTATCTTATCGCGAGATCCGGCAAACACTTGAGCAATCTTTAGATTAACCCCAGTTCGCGGATAACATAATTAACACAATCATTATTAATTTTAAAATTTATATAGCAATTTATTTACAATCTATTATTTTTTTTACATGTACATTAATTCTGTGATTCCTCTCCTATAACGTCTTGTACTTCCACTTCTTCCTCCATTATCAATTCTACAACAAAACCCTTCTATGCATTCATAGCCTGCAGGGCATTCATTGTTTGGACCGCAAGGCCCAAGTTGTTCTTCTGGAGCACACGTACCAGTATCTAAATTTAAAATTAAAATGAATCAATCACATATTCCAAAATTTCTTCTATAGAAAATTTACCTAATCTTCTGCACTCGCCCTCTCCATCTCCAACACATGCATAGCCTAGATTTATGAAATATTTTAAAATCTCAAAATATTTTACCTTCAGGGCAAAGTCGTGTACCACCTTCACCTTCTATACACGGGCCTATTGGGTCTTCATTTTCAAATACCTTTATTCAGATTAAAGAATTTTTCCATCAAAATTTAAAAAAACCTGTGGACAACACCAATTATTTGAAATATCACATGCATAGCCCGGTTCTGAACATTGTTGATTTCGGTCACAGGGACCACTCGAATCAATCTGCGGACATGAAATTTGCGCTTGACTGCTTTGTGTACCACAGCATTGTCCATTAACCAGTGTATAGCCTGTTGGACATCTTCCTAAAATAATAATAATGTTTTAAATTTCATTTTATTTTGTTACCATTTACTGCTAATCCTATAGAAACTTGCCCAGGTGGACATGCTTTAAATAAATTTTTCAAAAAAATTTAATATTAAAAAGACTGAACGATTTAATTGAGAAGGGCAACAAATATTTCCTGTTGTACATGTATATCCTGTTCCACATCTTCCTTGAATACAAGCACCGATTGATTGACTTCTTTAAAATTAAAAAAAATATTCTTTTTTAACTTAAATTAAAAATTATACCCGTCTAAACATCTAGGTGTTTGTGAAGAATTTGAACAACAAAGTCCTTGATTACATGTAAACCCTTTAAAAAATAAAAAATTTTTTTTGGAAAATTTTTATTCTCTATATTTTATTACAACCTGCACCGCATTGGCCATTAACACATGCGCCTGCTGAAGATAAAATGATAAGTTTTATTAATAAACTATTTATAAACTAGCCTGCTTGAGTTCCATCAGGGCAAACTTTTTAAAATTTTATTTTAATATTTTTTTTAAATAAATTAAAAACCTGTAGCAGGAATTGCCGTAGCCTGAGCACAACAAACGTTTGCTGGTGTTGAACAAACTTTTAAAGAAAATATTAAATTTCCAGTAATATTTTTAATTCACCAGCCGGGGACATACAACGCCCAGCAATACATTGTCCAAGAACTGGTAAACCTCCAGGGCATGCATCTTAAAAATAAAAATTTTAATATTTATAATAAAAAATATTTAAATTTTTTAAAATTAAACTAAAATATTAAACACAAAGAAAACAAAAATAAACATAAAAACTAAAAAAATTTCAAACAATTTTGTTGTAGAGGAGAAGGGGGTGACAACACTTGCGGCATTACACAGCATATTCCTGGTTGTAAACATTGCATAGGTGGAGCACAGAAACCTGTAGTTGAACATGAAGCAATTGGTGGACCTCCGCCTGGACAAACTTTAAAAAAACAAAGGAAAATATTAAAATTAAAACAAAAATAAGAAAAACATAGGAAAGCTTAACGAAAATTTTTTTAGAATAATCTTTAATTTGTGCAATCTAATAAAAATATTTATTAAAAAATCAGTGCACTCACAATTATTATTAATATTATTAGTTAATAAATTCATTGGTAACATGTCAGAATCAGCAGCTAAAAAGCTAAATGGCATACACGGCAAACAATCATTACAGAAACAACCTAAACATTTAATTTTGTTATTTCAGAAGGAATTGTGTTAAAAAGTTAGTTTTTAAAGGATTTAAATGATTTAAATAAACTATTAATTTCTAACTCCGTCCAATGCGTTTTCGTAGTCTAATCTTTTGATGATTATTATTTTCATTTGAAATTTGCAACCATTTTGGTACACGTCTATGTTCAAGTTCTAAAAAGAAACCTTTATGTATATTTAAAATATTGGTAATCCTCGGCTTGATTGGTAAACAAATTGTAAAAACTTTTCCGGACTTTAATAAAATATTTTACAAATTGTAAAAACTTTTCCGGAATTTAATAAAATATTTTACAAATTGTAAATACTTTTCCGGACCAATGAAGTAGAAGATTCCCAAAAATTCTATATTTTAACCTTTATTAAAATCATTTAATAAATTTGTTGTTGGTTCTGGTTCTGTTGGATGTTTCAGAATATTATTTTGAGGAATATTTTTAATTTCATAAAATAAAATAAGTGAAGGTTTTTGATTTGTTGATAATTGTTGTTGTTTTTCTTTAAATTTATTTTGATTTTGATAGTTTTGAATGGTCTCTCTAGCACCCAAAAGATGAAAAACATTAAAGGTTGTATGATTTGTTGTTAAATTGTCTTGATTTTCTTTTAAGAAATGAAAAAATATTTTTACAATATAAATTACCCTCAGGCACATTTTCATTTTTAAAAAAGCAACAATAACCTAAAAAATTAAAAAAATAATATTTAAAATAAAATTAAAAGAAACTTAACATTGTTGCAAATTCCAACATTACACGGATCATTTTTGGAGCACAAAGTATTAAGACAGATAATGTCGATATATTTTGTATCATTTATTGAATTGAAGTTTTGTATAGCTTTTTATTTTGTTAAATTATAAAAAATATTATGAAATTTAAAGAGGTAAAAAGGATGTGAAACGTTAGTAGGTAAATTAGAGATGCCACGGGTTGATAAAAAGTTGGGTTGGGTTTTCAAGGTTATTCAAATCGGGTTTCGGGTCGAAAAAAGTAAGTTTCACGTAACCCGTGACATACATTATGTAAATAGGCAAATATTGGAATTTAAATATTAAAAATATTAGTTTTGAAAATTTTGTAAAATATAGTGCTTTAGGTATATTGGTAATAGTCGGTTTCGTACCCCCCACTACTTTTTCCTTCCTAAAAGTATTAAAAAATGGTCAGTCAGTCTTAGTTTATAGAACTCGTCGAGCTGTGTCGAATGACACCAAAATCAACCCCTGGTCTTAACTTTGGGCCGAAATACAGACCCCCGAAATTTAAAAAATAAAAGGGTGGACCAAGCTCATTTTTTTGGACCACGCTCATTTTTAAACAAATAATAGCTCATTCGAAAGAGCTTGTCGAGCTGATTCGAATGACATCAAAATCAACATAATTGAACAAGATTTGACAAAGTTATGACAAAAAGTAATCCTATTGTAGTCGGTGAAACCTTTCGCTTTGCGCAGGGCTTTTGTCTGTATCTCGGCCCAAAGTTAAGACCTGGGTTTGATTTTGGTGTCATTCGACACAGCTCGACGAGTTCTATAAACTAAGGCTGACTGACCATTTTTAATACTTTTAGGAAGGAAAAAGTAGTGGGGGGTACGAAACCGACTATTACCGGTATATTTAATACTATCAATTATTTAACTCAAAAAACTTCACTTGAGTTATAATCCTTAAAAGCTTGTTAAATTCCCTTACTAACATAAGAAAGTAAACTAACCCGGGAATTGCCTAAAATGATGATGTCCCTGCTTGACAACAGTATGTGCTATACATGCCTGACGTTCAAATCAAAATTGAATGAAGGTTGACAATGTTTTTTATGCCAACGACGAGTCCTTTTCAAATTGAAAAGAAAATTTTTTCATTAAATTTGTTTAATATACGTTGAATCACATTGTAGAAAAGCATTCCGATCTGTATAAACAGGCTGAAGACAATTCTCGCTAACAGAGCAAAAGCCATGCTCGTGTGCATCAGAAACGAGATCTTAAGGAAAAAAATTTTTAAATTTTATTTTTTAAAAATTTTACTAAACCACAAATATAGCTGCTCATTTTAGGCGAAGTTTTTCTAATTTGTTGTTGTTCTGATTTTATTAGTGCTGCAGCAGAAATCCGAGGAGCATTAGATCCAACATTTTTACTTTTAACAACCCATACACCTTCTCCTGGTAAAGATTCAGAAATTGGTTCACAACGAAGAAAAAATTGTGTTTGTTTTCCTCCAATATGAACATCTTGTGAATCAAGGTGGCAAAGACCTCCAATAACTGGCATTGAGGAAGAAAATTTTGTTAATTTTTCAAGGTTATGGGTTTGCTGTATTTGACAATAAATATTTACAGATAAAAAGATATTATTTATTAGAAAAATAATAAATAAAGAATTTAAAATTGTTGTAGAAAATATTGAGGATATTGGTCTTCTTCTTTGATTATTATTAGCTAAAACAAATAAAATAATTTAAATATTAAAAAACAGGTCCACATAGAAGGTAAACTCACTACCATAGTGGACCCTGGAGGCCACCACCAAATATTAGGTTGATGGCTCAATTTTGCCTTATCCTGCACCGAGAATTTCCGTTTTCAGTCCCCTAATCCCAACAAATCCATCTTTAAAAAATTAAACTTACTTTCTGTTAAGTAACAAAATTTAGAATTAAATACAGAATGCCACATTCTTTTCAATAATTTTATACAAATATTATTTTTCCGTAATTTCATTTTTTGAATTTCCTCTTATTGTTTAGGTAGATAAATATTTTTAAACAATTTATTGGCCAGCTGAAAGGAATAATTAAAAATAAATACAAATTAATGTCAAGGGTCACTAAATTTAAATAAAAGTACTTAAAAAACAGAAAATTCTGTCCATAGTAAATACAAATTTTTGAAAAAAGAAGCAATTATTTGTGCGCGAAGAAATGAAGAATTTTATTTATTCTACAATGAGAAAATGTGGACATTTAACTACCCATATATTCCCTTTAATTGAACGGTTATCCCCTTAATATAAATGAACAATGTAAATCCGTGGACTTCGTCACGTTAATATAAAAACAACTTGGATGGATATTTAGAATTATCGTACGATAAAAGGGAATTAAACAATTTTAATAAAAAATTTTAGTAAATTATTTTACATATACCTATTTTTATTTGTTTGAAAAATTAATGACGAATTTATAATAAAAATTTAAATTAAGTATATTTATAAAAAATTCATGTCCCAGAATAAGCGATAATCCATTCTTAAAAACAGTTCATCTCCTTTCTTTCTACCTCGATTTAACTTTTTTTGACCAACATCTCAGCTACTGCAAAATAACTTTATATTCTTTTTTTCCTAAATATTTTCGTCTTAAATAATTGTATTTTTTTAAAAACTTTCAACATTCGATCTGTCCATCATTTTCGATCCTTTACATTAGTCCATTTTCTATTCACTACTATGATCCTCTCCGCAGGTCCATCATCTTTTGCATTATTTTACTAAATCTATTTCGGGAATTAAAAATAGTTGATGAAGAAGCGAAGAAGAAAAAATTAAATTGAGTAAAATAAATATTAATTTCTAGGGAATTAATTTTTAAATTTTATTTTAAAAAATTAAATAATTAATATTTAAATTTTAAAAAAATTAAAAGATAAATTATCGAAAATGAAGGAAAAATTCTACAAATAAGCAATGGTTTATCTTCTGATTAAAGTGAAGAAATAGTAGTATAGTAAGCTGAACACAGTATATTGTGTGTATCCACTAAAATTCGAATCTTAAAATTCTACAGGAAAACAGCAAAATTTCATACTTAAATTACAAAATTAAAATTTTTTAAAGATTTTAAAATTTTCAAAATAATAAACATTTGCAGTTAAAAATATTTTTCAATTGCTTAATAATTAAAATAACGTCAAACTATATTTCCTTTTAATTTTTATCATTTTTTATGGATTAATTTAAAAAATAATTTGGGTGTGGTTCCTTCCTGTTGCAAACAAAAAGGCAATATAATTTCTAAAATGTTTAAAAAATCATGCTATCTTTTATCAATTAAATAATCTTCTCAAATTATCAAATAGAATTCCTTAACCTTTAAATTTATAAAAAATATTTTATAAGAAGGCACACCCAAATCCGCATTCTAAATATTTTATGTAGTTAATTATCAGTAATAAAAAATTAAAAAAACATCAGAATATATATAAGGAAGTTATTATTAGCATATACATTTGCTTCAGTTCTAGTCATTAATAACAGCACTATTAAGCTTGATCCGTAGACAGAAATAAATTTTCAAAAATGGCCAAAAGCAGGCGATATCCTTCTAATCTAGCAGTAGATAGTTTAAAATAAAGGCCAACACCCTCAGTCGGCGGCCTGGGATCAAATCCGACCTTATTCAATACACTAGCATGTCTAGCTTCTCCTAATTATTCTCTTAAAATATTTTTTCAGAATGGGTTCAATTCGTCCAATTATTTTTGTCTGTTTAATATCAATTTGTTTTACAATTATTCTTGCCTCGGATTTAAATGAGAAGAAAGATGTCTTGCCGAAAAAAATAAATTTAGAAATATTAATGAGAAAAAACAACAAATTGATGAAAAAAAACAGAAAATAATGAGCCGGAAGTAAGAAAACTTTTAAGAAGTAAATTAAAAATGGTTACGGCTGCTCAAGTTGAAGAAATTAATAAAAGTAACAAAAAATGGAAGGTTAGTAGAATATTAAAATATTAGAGGCCAAGGTTATATATTTAAGGCTAAAGTGCATTCAAAATTCGCAGACAAAACCCCTGCAGAATTAAACAAATTTCTTGGTGTCAAACCAACAATTGATGAAGAACAAAAACTAAAAAGAAATGAACAACTTAAATTATTAAAAAGAAAATAAAAGAAGTGTTGAAAATAATAAATTATTAGAAGAATATAAAGAATTGATGCTCGAACCGAATGGCCTGAATGTAAAGATGTTATAGATACTATACAATAAATAAATATTTTTAAAATTATAAAAAATTAAAAAAAAGGATCAATCTGCTTGTGGAAGTTGTTGGCAGTTTCCTCTTCCTCTGTGATGCAAGACAGAATTTGTATATCTACTGGTGGTGACTTAAAGTAAATATATCTTCTGAAGATATTTTATCTTGTGAAAAAACAAGTTATGGGTAATATCATTTAAGATAACCAAGTTTAAATAATTTATATTAAAGCTGTTATGGTGGTTATCCCGAAGAAGCTTTCAAGTTTTGGCAAGAAAAAGGTGTTTGCACAGGATCTGGTTATTCAGATCATGAAGGATGCAAACCTTATCCATTTCCTCCTAATCCTGATGAGTATATGTATTCGACACCAAGGTTATATTTAAAAAATTTATTTAATGTATAATTTATTTTTATATATTGATGTAAACGTTCGTTGTGAAAAACCGTAAATATAAAACAAAATATAACAAAGACAAACATTATGTAAATTAAAAATTAATACTTTCTAAATAAAAAATTTTTTAGGACAAGAGCCAGTGAGTCTACAGATTCTGACGAGACTGATATAATGAAAGCAATTATTGAGGGAGGACCCGTCGAGGCCAATTTTGTTAATACATTTACAAATAAATAGTTAAAACATACTAATTATAAATAGATTGTTTATTATGATTTCTTCTCCTACAGCGAAGGAGTTTATGAAGCTGGTGACGGTGAAGAAATGGCTGGAGGAAATGCAAGTACTATAGATTAAAAATATTTTGATATATATTTTTTTATCAGTACGTATTATTGGATGGGGCCACCATAATAAAACCGATACACCGTTACTGGCTGGTAAAGTTCAAAAAAAATTTTTTATATAAATTTTAAAAAAGATTGCAAACTCTTGGGGAGATCAATGGGGAGAGAATGGCTACTTCAAAAATTGCTCGTGGACAAGACGAGTGTTTAATAGAAAGTTGGGGGGACGAAAATTATGGGAGATCCCAGCACTTGATAACAACACACTGCAAGTGAAGGTGTCTCTGCGTGCTTCTAAACGACGTGAAGAGAGACGTCAAAAATTAGCAATTATTGAGGTCAATGAGGCAAAATTAATAAAAAAAATTAGATATTAATTTAAAAATAAAATTTATGAAGAGAATTGAATTTGAATAAATAAAAATTAATATATTTTTCTATTTTTGTAAATCCAAAATGGTTTAAATTGGATCTATGGGGGTTTTTAAGAAGTGTAAAAAAAGCGTATTTGTATTTTTAAAAAACAGAAAAACAACTAGCCAACCCAGAAAAATATAGATTTATATAAAAGTATATCACGACAACTGACTTTAACAAAAATATCGAAAAAGCCAAGAAGAATTTGAAGGAATTAAAAATTTTTATTTTTAATGTTAGGAACGGATAATCTTATTTAGCTTATTTATTATTAGCAATATTTATGCATCTAAATAATTCAAAAAACAGAAATGAAATTCCTTCGACCTCAACTTTCAATTCAAAATTAGAGAATAATAATTCTCAACTATTACAAAAATATAAATTATTAAATGCTGAACAATGGTTAGAGTTGGAAACGAACAAATTAAAAAAGATACAATCTACAAAATAATGACTAATAAAAAATCTTTGAGGAAGCAAAAACACGAGAAAAATGTCCGAAGCGACAAAAATACTGCCAATATTGCAACAAAACTAACCAACTTCCACCGCCTTGTAATAAAGTTAAACAAATATTTTTTGTCCAAAACAAATAAACAAAATTGTTGTCCACCTCTTCCCCAATATCAACAAGTGCATATGGAACGGGTGGAGGACAACAACAGAAGATACAGGTTCAAGAATCACCATCAGCTGAAATCACATCATCAAAGCAGAGAGAAACCAAAGCAAGTAAAGAGTGTAAGGTAAAAAATAAAAGGAATTACAAAAAAATAATTAAAAATTATTCTTTCTAAAGATAGACCTTCAGATAACCACCAATAAATTCTTCACAATCCACTTTTAATCAATGCTGCTAAACCTCACTTCTACACATCGGTTTAGATTTTTTTAAATAATTCTCGTAGTTTAATGCCAATATTAAATTTCTAAAGGCTGACCGATTAGCTGAAACATTGGCTGCTCAACAAAGAATTTTGCGACAAGAATTAACTTAGAAAACTAAACAAAGAATAACACAATCAGAAAAACAAAATACAAAAACTGAGACCTAAAAAAAATAAAACAAAAACAACCAATAAAGGAATGCCTATAATAGAAAATCCTTTCATTAGAACAACTAAATTTGTGAATAATTCAACTTGTTCAACTCTCAAGTAAAGTTCACAAATTAAATATTTAAACACAAATGAGAATTCAACAATTTAGTTAATACTGAAATTTTGCAAATAAGGCCAACAATTCTCATCAATTTAATTTCAATAAAATCACCGTCAAATGAAAATACTGTGCTTCAACATTTACTCAAAAGTTTTGCTCAACAATTACTCAAGCAAAATACAGTTGCGACAGAAAACACAAAATAATTTTTCCTTTAACAAAAAAGACTACTAGAAAATCAAAATCTCCCTCTAAATTTACAAGGGAAAAATGGTTCAAAATCGCCAAGAAAATCAAAATCAACCTCAAAGCTTAAAACACAACAAGAAATTAGAATGGGTGGTAAGTATAAAAGAACACTCTTTCCACCATAAACTCGATTAAAAAATAATTCAGATAAAACGCCGCCCCCGATGGCACTCGATACGTGACAAGGAAGGACCAATGCGAAGTTCTAATAATTCAGCTATTATAAAAGAAGACGTGAACGTTCTGCTTTACGAGAACGTACATCCAATCAAGCGCTTTAAGTAAACCACAGATGATGATGGGCAAAATACAATGCGAGACAAATGATTAAAAGAAACAACAGACGAAGAAGGAAAGGCCACAAAAACATTTGGTATTCAACAACAACAAATAGATTCCAACACAAACAACAATCCTAATAAATTTAATATATCCAAAAAATGCCTTTCCTAATAAATATCAATTTTTCAAACAACCAAAACAGCGTTCAATTGTGATAGACAAAGCTATTAAACAAATGTGATAAATCGACCAAATTGGCTTCTGGTTTTCACCTAACTACGTCCTAATATTTCATAAGGGATTAAGTATACAAGACTTTTTTTCTTTTTAATAAAGACTTTTCTCCCAAAATCCCCAAATTAATTTACACATTATTTACAATAAAATATGAAAGCTCTACCATACTAATTATTCCGACAAAATGTCCAGCATCTCCCACTATTGGCTGAACAAAATGATTCTTCTCGTTTGTGAATCTCGAACGATTTCCGGCCATGGCGTATTGAAGAAAGTCGAGCAAGTCGGAAACTTGTTTCTGCTTCTTTTAATTCTTCAGAACTATAATAATGCGTGGAAATCACGTGACAAAACGTTCAAAATCTGCATCTATATTTAAAAATTAAATTTATATTTGTTTAAAATAAAAAAAACCATCAGATTCACGCCAAAGAATTTACGTTTTTCCGAGACATTAGTTTGTAAATAAGCAATAAATAGTAAGGAACGAGAAGACGAGCTCTGACGGCAAACTGCATTTGGTTACGAATCCCATGCAGAATTTAATAATGTTAAGGCAAATGTTATCCAATCGTTGACTTCCACTTCCTTCATTACATATAGGTGTTTGTTCCAGCACTTCTCTAAACCCTCCTCCTCTTTGCTGTTGTAAAACGAAAGAGCATCAATAACTAAAAAATAAAAAATTATTGTCATTGATTTACAAAAAAAAACCCATTGGCCTCGAAAAAGAAGTGCTTCAGAAATTGGCGTATTACCACGGACGATTGAACATATCCAAGTATTTGATAAAGTGAGGACATTCATCAGATAACGAAAAAGTTCAAAAGCCTAAAAGAACATTTTTATAATATTTTTTTAAATTCGGGAAAAAAATTCCGAAAAAATTCAAAAAATTTTCTCTCCTTCACTTAAAACTTTATAA
>JARQAB010000101.1:0-123658 GCA_036172955.1 Meloidogyne arenaria
AACTTCAAAGTAACGTGGCTCACGAATTCAAATCCGTTTGGTTTGCTTAAATAGCGCATTCGAAGAGCATTAAAAAACTGTACCAGAAAAATAGAGCAATTAGCTACTATTACTCTACTATAGAATTTCCTAGTCAACGGCTAAGAAGCCTAAACCCCAATGCCCTACTGTCTACATCTATTGAATAACCGTGCCTTTGGATATAACTCGGAGTATGAAAGCCGGACCCTATGGAGAGGATTTTTTAAAGGGGGTCGGTCAGTCAGTTCCAGTGCGGGAATTTCATTGCGGGTCGGATATTATTTGCTACCTAAAATCTTTCAAAGTAACGTGGAGCACGAATTCAAATCCGATTAGGTTTATAATAGCTCTTCGAAAGAGCATAAATACTGACCAGAAACATAGAGCCATTTACTACTATTGCTTATTTCAAATTTACTATGGGATTAAAAAAATAATGTATATTTTTTTGGCCCTTATAAACTTCGAAAGTAACGTGGCATCACGATTCAATCCTTTTGGTTTCTTATCTCTCATTCGAAATAGCGTTAAAAACTGTACCAGAACATAGAGCAATTTAATCTACTATTTACATCTAGCTATGAATTTTCCTATCAACGTCTAAGGAAGCCTAAACCCAATGCCCTACTGTTACACTATGAATAAGACCGCGTGCTTTGGATAAACTCGAGGTATGAAAGCCTGAACCTATGTAGATGATTTTTAAAATGGGGGTCGGTCAGTTCAGTTCAGTGCGGGATTTCTCAGTGCGTTCGGATACATTATTTGAATACCTAAAATCTTCAAAGTAAAACGTGGCATCACGAATTCAATATCCTATTAGGTTTATTAATAGCTCATTCGAAAGAGCATTAAATACTGTACAACCAGAAACATAGAGCATATTTAAAAAAATTTCCCCCCCCCCCTACTATTGCTTATTCCAAAAAGTTACTATAGGGAAAGGGTTAAAAAATAATGGATATTTTTTGGCACTTATACGGTCAAAGTAACGATGGCATCACGAATTACAAATCCGTTTTGGTTTCTTAATAGCTCATTCGAAGTGAGCAATTAGAAAACTGTACCAAAACATAGAGCAATTTAATCTAAACTATTACATTCTACTATAGAATTTCCTAGTCAACGTCTAAGGATTCCTAAACCCAATGCCCTAACTGTCTACATCTATTGACTAAGAAAACCCGTGCCTTTGGATATAACCGGAGGTATGAAAGGCCTGAACCTATGGAGAGGATTTTTTAAAATGGGGTGGTCTGTGCAGTCAGTTTACAGTGCGGGATTTTCAGTGCGGGTTCGGATATTATTTGATACCTACAAATCTTCAAAGTAACGTGGCCTCACGAATTCAAATCCGATTTAGGTTTATTAATAGCTCATTCGAAAGAGCATTAAATAACTGTTAACCGAAACATAGGAGCAATTGAAGTCTACTATTGCTTATTCAAAATTGGGTTAACTATAGGGGAAATTAAAAAATAATGGCTATTTTTTGGCACTTTATAAACTTCAAAGTAACGTGGCATCACGAATTCAAATCCGTTTTTGGGTTTCTTAATAGCTCATATCGAAAGAGCATTAAAAACTGTACAGAAACATAGGAGCAATTTAATCTACTATTACATCTACTATAGAATTTCCCTAGTCAACGTCTAAGGAAGCCTAAACCCAATGCCCTTACTGTCTACAAATCTAGGACATAAGAACCCGTGGCCTCCTTGGATATAACTCGGAGGTATAAAGCCTGAACCTATGGAGAGGATTTTTTTAAAAAAATGTGGGGGGTCGGTCTAGTCCCCATTCAGTGCGGGATTTTCAGTGCGGGTCGGATATTATTTGGATACCTAAAATCTTCACAAAAGTAACGTGGCATCACGAATTCAATCCGATTAGGTTTATTAATAGCTCATGTCGAAAGAGCATTAAATACTGTACCAGAAACATAGAGCAATTTATCTACTATTGCTTATTCAAAAGTTACTATAGGGAAATTAAAAAATAATGGATATTTTTTGGCACTTATAAACTTCAAAGTAACGTGGCATCACGAATTCAAATCGTTTTGGTTTCTTAATAGCTCATTCGAAAGAGCATTAAAACTGTACCAGAAAACATAGAGCCAAATTTATCTACTATTACATCTACTATAGAATTTCCTAGTCAACGTCTAAGGAAGCCTAAACCCAATGCCCTACTGTCTACATCTATTGAATAAGAAACCGTGCCTTTGGATATAACTCGGAGGTATGAAAGCCTGAACCTATGGAGAGGATTTTTTAAAATGGGGGGTCGGTCAGTCAGTTCAGTGCGGGATTTTCAGTGCGGGTCGGATATTATTTGATACCTAAAATCTTCAAAGTAACGGGGCATCACGAATTCAAATCCGATTAGGTTTATTAATAGCTCATTCGAAAGAGCATTAAATACTGTACCAGAAACATAGAGCAATTTAATCTACTATTGCTTATTCAAAAGTTACTATAGGGAAATTAAAAATAATGGATATTTTTTGGCACTTATAAACTTCAAAGTAACGTGGCATCACGATTCAAATCCGTTTTGGTTTCTTAATAGTTCATTAGAAAGAGCATTAAAAACTGTACCAGAAACATAGAGCAATTTAATCTACTATTACATCTACTATAGAATTTCCTAGTCAACGTCTAAGGAAGCCTAAACCCATGCCCTACTGTCTACATCTATTGAATAAGAACCCGTGCCTTTGGATATAACTCGGAGGTATGAAAGCCTGAACCTATGGAGAGGATTTTTAAAATGGGGGTCGGTCAGTCAGTTCAGTGCGGGATTTTCAGTGCGGGTCGGATATTATTTGATACCATAAATCTTCAAAGTAACGTGGCATCACGAATTCAAATCCGATTAGGTTTATTAATAGCTCATTCGAAAGAGCATTAAATACTGTACCAGAAACATAGAGCATTTAATCTACTATGCTTATTCAAAAGTTACTATAGGGAAATTAAAAAATAATGGATATTTTTTGGCACTTATAAACTTCAAAGTAACGTGGCATCACGAATTCAAATCCGTTTTGGTTCTTAATAGCTCATTCGAAAGAGCATTAAAAACTGTACCAGAAACATAGAGCAATTAATCTACTATTACATCTACTATAGAATTTCCTAGTCAACGTCTAAGGAAAGCCTAAACCCAATGCCCTACTGTCGACATCTATTGAATAAGAACCCGTGCCTTTGGATATAACTCGGAGGTATGAAAGCCTGAACCTATGGAGAGGATTTTTTAAAATGGGGGGTCGGTCAGTCAGTTCAGTGCGGGATTTTCAGTGCGGGTCGGATTTATTTGATACCTAAAATCTTCAAAGTAACGTGGCATCACGAATTCAAATCCGATTAGGTTTATTAATAGCTCATTCGAAAGAGCATTAAATACTGTACCAGAAACATAGAGCAATTTAATCTACTATTGCTTATTCAAAAGTTACTATAGGGAAATTAAAAAATAATGGATATTTTTTGGCACTTATAAACTTCAAAGTAACGTGGCATCACGAATTCAAATCCGTTTTGGTTTCTTAATAGCTCATTCGAAAGAGCATTAAAACTGTACCAGAAACATAGAGCAATTTAATCTACTATTACATCTACTATAGAATTTCCTAGTCAACGTCTAAGGAAGCCTAAACCCAATGCCCTACTGTCTACATCTATTGAATAACAACCCGTGCCTTTGGATATAACTCGGAGGTGTGAAAGCCTGAACCTATGGAGAGGATTTCTTGAAAAGGGGGGTCGGTCAGTTCAGTGCGGGATTTCTAGTGCGGGTCGGATATTATTTGATACCTAAAATCTTCAAAGTAACGTGGCATCACGAATTCAAATCCGATTAGGTTTATTAATAGCTCATTCGAAAGAGCATTAAATACTGTACCAGAAACATAGAGCAATTTAATCTACTATTGCTTATTCAAAAGTTACTATAGGGAAATTAAAAAATAATGGATATTTTTTGGCACTTATAAACTTCAAAGTAACGTGGCATCACGAATTCAAATCCGTTTTGGTTTCTTAATAGCTCATTCGAAAGAGCATTAAAAACTGTACCAGAAACATAGAGCAATTTAATCTACTATTACATCTACTATAGAATTTCCTAGTCAACGTCTAAGGAAGCCTAAACCCACTGCCATACTGTCTACTCATATTGAATAAGAACCCGTGCCTTTGGATATAACTCGGAGGTATGAAAGCCTGAACCTATGGAGAGGATTTTTTAAAATGGGGGGTCGGTCAGTCAGTTCAGTGCGGGATTTTCAGTGCGGGTCGGATATTATTTGATACCTAAAATCTTCAAAGTAACGTGGCATCACGAATTCAAATCCGATTAGGTTTATTAATAGCTCATTCGAAAGAGCATTAAATACTGTACCAGAAACATAGAGCAATTTAATCTACTATTGCTTATTCAAAAGTTACTATAGGGAAATTAAAAAATAATGGATATTTTTTGGCACTTATAAACTTCAAAGTAACGTGGCATCACGAATTCAAATCCGTTTTGGTTTCTTAATAGCTCATTCGAAAGAGCATTAAAAACTGTACCAGAAACATAGAGCAATTTAATCTACTATTACATCTACTATAGAATTTCCTAGTCAACGTCTAAGGAAGCCTAAACCCAATGCCCTACTGTCTACATCTATTGAATAAGAACCCGTGCCTTTGGATATAACTCGGAGGTATGAAAGCCTGAACCTATGGAGAGGATTTTTTAAAATGGGGGGTCGGTCAGTCAGTTCAGTGCGGGATTTTCAGTGCGGGTCGGATATTATTTGATACCTAAAATCTTCAAAGTAACGTGGCATCACGAATTCAAATCCGATTAGGTTTATTAATAGCTCATTCGAAAGAGCATTAAATACTGTACCAGAAACATAGAGCAATTTAATCTACTATTGCTTATTCAAAAGTTACTATATGGAAATTATAATATAATGGATATTTTTTGGCACTTATAAACTTCAAAGTAACGTGGCATCACGAATTCAAATCCGTTTTGGTTTCTTAATAGCTCATTCGAAAGAGCATTAAAAACTGTACCAGAAACATAGAGCAATTTAATCTACTATTACATCTACTATAGAATTTCCTAGTCAACGTCTAAGGAAGCCTAAACCCAATGCCCTACTGTCTACATCTATTGAATAAGAACCCGTGCCTTTGGATATAACTCGGAGGTATGAAAGCCTGAACCTATGGAGAGGATTTTTTAAATGGGGGGTCGGTCAGTCAGTTCAGTGCGGGATTTTCAGTGCGGGTCGGATATTATTTGATACCTAAAATCTTCAAAGTAACGTGGCATCACGAATTCAAATCCGATTAGGTTTATTAATAGCTCATTCGAAAGAGCATTAAATACTGTACCAGAAACATAGAGCAATTTAATCTACTATTGCTTATTCAAAAGTTACTATAGGGAAATTAAAAAATAATGGATATTTTTGGCACTTATAAACTTCAAAGTAACGTGGCATCACGAATTCAAATCCGTTTTGGTTTCTTAATAGCTCATTCGAAAGAGCATTAAAAACTGTACCAGAAACATAGAGCAATTTAATCTACTATTACATCTACTATAGAATTTCCTAGTCAACGTCTAAGGAAGCCTAAACCCAATGCCCTACTGTCTACATCTATTGAATAAGAACCCGTGCCTTTGGATATAACTCGGAGGTATGAAAGCCTGAACCTATGGAGAGGATTTTTAAAATGGGGGGTCGGTCAGTCAGTTCAGTGCGGGATTTTCAGTGCGGGTCGGATATTATTTGATACCTAAAATCTTCAAAGTAACGTGGCATCACGAATTCAAATCCGATTAGGTTTATTAATAGCTCATTCGAAAGAGCATTAAATACTGTACCAGAAACATAGAGCAATTTAATCTACTATTGCTTATTCAAAAGTTACTATAGGGAAATTAAAAAATAATGGATATTTTTTGGCACTTATAAACTTCAAAGTAACGTGGCATCACGAATTCAAATCCGTTTTGGTTTCTTAATAGCTCATTCGAAAGAGCATTAAAAACTGTACCAGAAACATAGAGCAATTTAATCTACTATTACATCTACTATAGAATTTCCTAGTCAACGTCTAAGGAAGCCTAAACCCAATGCCCTACTGTCTACATCTATTGAATAAGAACCCGTGCCTTTGGATATAACTCGGAGGTATGAAAGCCTGAACCTATGGAGAGGATTTTTTAAAATGGGGGGTCGGTCAGTCAGTTCAGTGCGGGATTTTCAGTGCGGGTCGGATATTATTTGATACCTAAAATCTTCAAAGTAACGTGGCATCACGAATTCAAATCCGATTAGGTTTATTAATAGCTCATTCGAAAGAGCATTAAATACTGTACCAGAAACATAGAGCAATTTAATCTACTATTGCTTATTCAAAAGTTACTATAGGGAAATTAAAAAATAATGGATATTTTTTGGCACTTATAAACTTCAAAGTAACGTGGCATCACGAATTCAAATCCGTTTTGGTTTCTTAATAGCTCATTCGAAAGAGCATTAAAAACTGTACCAGAAACATAGAGCAATTTAATCTACTATTACATCTACTATAGAATTTCCTAGTCAACGTCTAAGGAAGCCTAAACCCAATGCCCTACTGTCTACATCTATTGAATAAGAACCCGTGCCTTTGGATATAACTCGGAGGTATGAAAGCCTGAACCTATGGAGAGGATTTTTTAAAATGGGGGGTCGGTCAGTCAGTTCAGTGCGGGATTTTCAGTGCGGGTCGGATATTATTTGATACCTAAAATCTTCAAAGTAACGTGGCATCACGAATTCAAATCCGATTAGGTTTATTAATAGCTCATTCGAAAGAGCATTAAATACTGTACCAGAAACATAGAGCAATTTAATCTACTATTGCTTATTCAAAAGTTACTATAGGGAAATTAAAAAATAATGGATATTTTTTGGCACTTATAAACTTCAAAGTAACGTGGCATCACGAATTCAAATCCGTTTTGGTTTCTTAATAGCTCATTCGAAAGAGCATTAAAAACTGTACCAGAAACATAGAGCAATTTAATCTACTATTACATCTACTATAGAATTTCCTAGTCAACGTCTAAGGAAGCCTAAACCCAATGCCCTACTGTCTACATCTATTGAATAAGAACCCGTGCCTTTGGATATAACTCGGAGGTATGAAAGCCTGAACCTATGGAGAGGATTTTTTAAAATGGGGGGTCGGTCAGTCAGTTCAGTGCGGGATTTTCAGTGCGGGTCGGATATTATTTGATACCTAAAATCTTCAAAGTAACGTGGCATCACGAATTCAAATCCGATTAGGTTTATTAATAGCTCATTCGAAAGAGCATTAAATACTGTACCAGAAACATAGAGCAATTTAATCTACTATTGCTTATTCAAAAGTTACTATAGGGAAATTAAAAAATAATGGATATTTTTTGGCACTTATAAACTTCAAAGTAACGTGGCATCACGAATTCAAATCCGTTTTGGTTTCTTAATAGCTCATTCGAAAGAGCATTAAAAACTGTACCAGAAACATAGAGCAATTTAATCTACTATTACATCTACTATAGAATTTCCTAGTCAACGTCTAAGGAAGCCTAAACCCAATGCCCTACTGTCTACATCTATTGAATAAGAACCCGTGCCTTTGGATATAACTCGGAGGTATGAAAGCCTGAACCTATGGAGAGGATTTTTTAAAATGGGGGGTCGGTCAGTCAGTTCAGTGCGGGATTTTCAGTGCGGGTCGGATATTATTTGATACCTAAAATCTTCAAAGTAACGTGGCATCACGAATTCAAATCCGATTAGGTTTATTAATAGCTCATTCGAAAGAGCATTAAATACTGTACCAGAAACATAGAGCAATTTAATCTACTATTGCTTATTCAAAAGTTACTATAGGGAAATTAAAAAATAATGGATATTTTTTGGCACTTATAAACTTCAAAGTAACGTGGCATCACGAATTCAAATCCGTTTTGGTTTCTTAATAGCTCATTCGAAAGAGCATTAAAAACTGTACCAGAAACATAGAGCAATTTAATCTACTATTACATCTACTATAGAATTTCCTAGTCAACGTCTAAGGAAGCCTAAACCCAATGCCCTACTGTCTACATCTATTGAATAAGAACCCGTGCCTTTGGATATAACTCGGAGGTATGAAAGCCTGAACCTATGGAGAGGATTTTTTAAAATGGGGGGTCGGTCAGTCAGTTCAGTGCGGGATTTTCAGTGCGGGTCGGATATTATTTGATACCTAAAATCTTCAAAGTAACGTGGCATCACGAATTCAAATCCGATTAGGTTTATTAATAGCTCATTCGAAAGAGCATTAAATACTGTACCAGAAACATAGAGCAATTTAATCTACTATTGCTTATTCAAAAGTTACTATAGGGAAATTAAAAAATAATGGATATTTTTTGGCACTTATAAACTTCAAAGTAACGTGGCATCACGAATTCAAATCCGTTTTGGTTTCTTAATAGCTCATTCGAAAGAGCATTAAAAACTGTACCAGAAACATAGAGCAATTTAATCTACTATTACATCTACTATAGAATTTCCTAGTCAACGTCTAAGGAAGCCTAAACCCAATGCCCTACTGTCTACATCTATTGAATAAGAACCCGTGCCTTTGGATATAACTCGGAGGTATGAAAGCCTGAACCTATGGAGAGGATTTTTTAAAATGGGGGGTCGGTCAGTCAGTTCAGTGCGGGATTTTCAGTGCGGGTCGGATATTATTTGATACCTAAAATCTTCAAAGTAACGTGGCATCACGAATTCAAATCCGATTAGGTTTATTAATAGCTCATTCGAAAGAGCATTAAATACTGTACCAGAAACATAGAGCAATTTAATCTACTATTGCTTATTCAAAAGTTACTATAGGGAAATTAAAAAATAATGGATATTTTTTGGCACTTATAAACTTCAAAGTAACGTGGCATCACGAATTCAAATCCGTTTTGGTTTCTTAATAGCTCATTCGAAAGAGCATTAAAAACTGTACCAGAAACATAGAGCAATTTAATCTACTATTACATCTACTATAGAATTTCCTAGTCAACGTCTAAGGAAGCCTAAACCCAATGCCCTACTGTCTACATCTATTGAATAAGAACCCGTGCCTTTGGATATAACTCGGAGGTATGAAAGCCTGAACCTATGGAGAGGATTTTTTAAAATGGGGGGTCGGTCAGTCAGTTCAGTGCGGGATTTTCAGTGCGGGTCGGATATTATTTGATACCTAAAATCTTCAAAGTAACGTGGCATCACGAATTCAAATCCGATTAGGTTTATTAATAGCTCATTCGAAAGAGCATTAAATACTGTACCAGAAACATAGAGCAATTTAATCTACTATTGCTTATTCAAAAGTTACTATAGGGAAATTAAAAAATAATGGATATTTTTTGGCACTTATAAACTTCAAAGTAACGTGGCATCACGAATTCAAATCCGTTTTGGTTTCTTAATAGCTCATTCGAAAGAGCATTAAAAACTGTACCAGAAACATAGAGCAATTTAATCTACTATTACATCTACTATAGAATTTCCTAGTCAACGTCTAAGGAAGCCTAAACCCAATGCCCTACTGTCTACATCTATTGAATAAGAACCCGTGCCTTTGGATATAACTCGGAGGTATGAAAGCCTGAACCTATGGAGAGGATTTTTTAAAATGGGGGGTCGGTCAGTCAGTTCAGTGCGGGATTTTCAGTGCGGGTCGGATATTATTTGATACCTAAAATCTTCAAAGTAACGTGGCATCACGAATTCAAATCCGATTAGGTTTATTAATAGCTCATTCGAAAGAGCATTAAATACTGTACCAGAAACATAGAGCAATTTAATCTACTATTGCTTATTCAAAAGTTACTATAGGGAAATTAAAAAATAATGGATATTTTTTGGCACTTATAAACTTCAAAGTAACGTGGCATCACGAATTCAAATCCGTTTTGGTTTCTTAATAGCTCATTCGAAAGAGCATTAAAAACTGTACCAGAAACATAGAGCAATTTAATCTACTATTACATCTACTATAGAATTTCCTAGTCAACGTCTAAGGAAGCCTAAACCCAATGCCCTACTGTCTACATCTATTGAATAAGAACCCGTGCCTTTGGATATAACTCGGAGGTATGAAAGCCTGAACCTATGGAGAGGATTTTTTAAAATGGGGGGTCGGTCAGTCAGTTCAGTGCGGGATTTTCAGTGCGGGTCGGATATTATTTGATACCTAAAATCTTCAAAGTAACGTGGCATCACGAATTCAAATCCGATTAGGTTTATTAATAGCTCATTCGAAAGAGCATTAAATACTGTACCAGAAACATAGAGCAATTTAATCTACTATTGCTTATTCAAAAGTTACTATAGGGAAATTAAAAAATAATGGATATTTTTTGGCACTTATAAACTTCAAAGTAACGTGGCATCACGAATTCAAATCCGTTTTGGTTTCTTAATAGCTCATTCGAAAGAGCATTAAAAACTGTACCAGAAACATAGAGCAATTTAATCTACTATTACATCTACTATAGAATTTCCTAGTCAACGTCTAAGGAAGCCTAAACCCAATGCCCTACTGTCTACATCTATTGAATAAGAACCCGTGCCTTTGGATATAACTCGGAGGTATGAAAGCCTGAACCTATGGAGAGGATTTTTTAAAATGGGGGGTCGGTCAGTCAGTTCAGTGCGGGATTTTCAGTGCGGGTCGGATATTATTTGATACCTAAAATCTTCAAAGTAACGTGGCATCACGAATTCAAATCCGATTAGGTTTATTAATAGCTCATTCGAAAGAGCATTAAATACTGTACCAGAAACATAGAGCAATTTAATCTACTATTGCTTATTCAAAAGTTACTATAGGGAAATTAAAAAATAATGGATATTTTTTGGCACTTATAAACTTCAAAGTAACGTGGCATCACGAATTCAAATCCGTTTTGGTTTCTTAATAGCTCATTCGAAAGAGCATTAAAAACTGTACCAGAAACATAGAGCAATTTAATCTACTATTACATCTACTATAGAATTTCCTAGTCAACGTCTAAGGAAGCCTAAACCCAATGCCCTACTGTCTACATCTATTGAATAAGAACCCGTGCCTTTGGATATAACTCGGAGGTATGAAAGCCTGAACCTATGGAGAGGATTTTTTAAAATGGGGGGTCGGTCAGTCAGTTCAGTGCGGGATTTTCAGTGCGGGTCGGATATTATTTGATACCTAAAATCTTCAAAGTAACGTGGCATCACGAATTCAAATCCGATTAGGTTTATTAATAGCTCATTCGAAAGAGCATTAAATACTGTACCAGAAACATAGAGCAATTTAATCTACTATTGCTTATTCAAAAGTTACTATAGGGAAATTAAAAAATAATGGATATTTTTTGGCACTTATAAACTTCAAAGTAACGTGGCATCACGAATTCAAATCCGTTTTGGTTTCTTAATAGCTCATTCGAAAGAGCATTAAAAACTGTACCAGAAACATAGAGCAATTTAATCTACTATTACATCTACTATAGAATTTCCTAGTCAACGTCTAAGGAAGCCTAAACCCAATGCCCTACTGTCTACATCTATTGAATAAGAACCCGTGCCTTTGGATATAACTCGGAGGTATGAAAGCCTGAACCTATGGAGAGGATTTTTTAAAATGGGGGGTCGGTCAGTCAGTTCAGTGCGGGATTTTCAGTGCGGGTCGGATATTATTTGATACCTAAAATCTTCAAAGTAACGTGGCATCACGAATTCAAATCCGATTAGGTTTATTAATAGCTCATTCGAAAGAGCATTAAATACTGTACCAGAAACATAGAGCAATTTAATCTACTATTGCTTATTCAAAAGTTACTATAGGGAAATTAAAAAATAATGGATATTTTTTGGCACTTATAAACTTCAAAGTAACGTGGCATCACGAATTCAAATCCGTTTTGGTTTCTTAATAGCTCATTCGAAAGAGCATTAAAAACTGTACCAGAAACATAGAGCAATTTAATCTACTATTACATCTACTATAGAATTTCCTAGTCAACGTCTAAGGAAGCCTAAACCCAATGCCCTACTGTCTACATCTATTGAATAAGAACCCGTGCCTTTGGATATAACTCGGAGGTATGAAAGCCTGAACCTATGGAGAGGATTTTTTAAAATGGGGGGTCGGTCAGTCAGTTCAGTGCGGGATTTTCAGTGCGGGTCGGATATTATTTGATACCTAAAATCTTCAAAGTAACGTGGCATCACGAATTCAAATCCGATTAGGTTTATTAATAGCTCATTCGAAAGAGCATTAAATACTGTACCAGAAACATAGAGCAATTTAATCTACTATTGCTTATTCAAAAGTTACTATAGGGAAATTAAAAAATAATGGATATTTTTTGGCACTTATAAACTTCAAAGTAACGTGGCATCACGAATTCAAATCCGTTTTGGTTTCTTAATAGCTCATTCGAAAGAGCATTAAAAACTGTACCAGAAACATAGAGCAATTTAATCTACTATTACATCTACTATAGAATTTCCTAGTCAACGTCTAAGGAAGCCTAAACCCAATGCCCTACTGTCTACATCTATTGAATAAGAACCCGTGCCTTTGGATATAACTCGGAGGTATGAAAGCCTGAACCTATGGAGAGGATTTTTTAAAATGGGGGGTCGGTCAGTCAGTTCAGTGCGGGATTTTCAGTGCGGGTCGGATATTATTTGATACCTAAAATCTTCAAAGTAACGTGGCATCACGAATTCAAATCCGATTAGGTTTATTAATAGCTCATTCGAAAGAGCATTAAATACTGTACCAGAAACATAGAGCAATTTAATCTACTATTGCTTATTCAAAAGTTACTATAGGGAAATTAAAAAATAATGGATATTTTTTGGCACTTATAAACTTCAAAGTAACGTGGCATCACGAATTCAAATCCGTTTTGGTTTCTTAATAGCTCATTCGAAAGAGCATTAAAAACTGTACCAGAAACATAGAGCAATTTAATCTACTATTACATCTACTATAGAATTTCCTAGTCAACGTCTAAGGAAGCCTAAACCCAATGCCCTACTGTCTACATCTATTGAATAAGAACCCGTGCCTTTGGATATAACTCGGAGGTATGAAAGCCTGAACCTATGGAGAGGATTTTTTAAAATGGGGGGTCGGTCAGTCAGTTCAGTGCGGGATTTTCAGTGCGGGTCGGATATTATTTGATACCTAAAATCTTCAAAGTAACGTGGCATCACGAATTCAAATCCGATTAGGTTTATTAATAGCTCATTCGAAAGAGCATTAAATACTGTACCAGAAACATAGAGCAATTTAATCTACTATTGCTTATTCAAAAGTTACTATAGGGAAATTAAAAAATAATGGATATTTTTTGGCACT
The DNA here is from genome assembly GCA_036172955.1 of Meloidogyne arenaria. Lineage (NCBI taxonomy): Eukaryota > Metazoa > Nematoda > Chromadorea > Rhabditida > Meloidogynidae > Meloidogyne > Meloidogyne arenaria. Next base: position 13,479 of record JARQAB010000101.1, read on the forward strand.
TATAAACTTCAAAGTAACGTGGCATCACGAATTCAAATCCGTTTTGGTTTCTTAATAGCTCATTCGAAAGAGCATTAAAAACTGTACCAGAAACATAGAGCAATTTAATCTACTATTACATCTACTATAGAATTTCCTAGTCAACGTCTAAGGAAGCCTAAACCCAATGCCCTACTGTCTACATCTATTGAATAAGAACCCGTGCCTTTGGATATAACTCGGAGGTATGAAAGCCTGAACCTATGGAGAGGATTTTTTAAAATGGGGGGTCGGTCAGTCAGTTCAGTGCGGGATTTTCAGTGCGGGTCGGATATTATTTGATACCTAAAATCTTCAAAGTAACGTGGCATCACGAATTCAAATCCGATTAGGTTTATTAATAGCTCATTCGAAAGAGCATTAAATACTGTACCAGAAACATAGAGCAATTTAATCTACTATTGCTTATTCAAAAGTTACTATAGGGAAATTAAAAAATAATGGATATTTTTTGGCACTTATAAACTTCAAAGTAACGTGGCATCACGAATTCAAATCCGTTTTGGTTTCTTAATAGCTCATTCGAAAGAGCATTAAAAACTGTACCAGAAACATAGAGCAATTTAATCTACTATTACATCTACTATAGAATTTCCTAGTCAACGTCTAAGGAAGCCTAAACCCAATGCCCTACTGTCTACATCTATTGAATAAGAACCCGTGCCTTTGGATATAACTCGGAGGTATGAAAGCCTGAACCTATGGAGAGGATTTTTTAAAATGGGGGGTCGGTCAGTCAGTTCAGTGCGGGATTTTCAGTGCGGGTCGGATATTATTTGATACCTAAAATCTTCAAAGTAACGTGGCATCACGAATTCAAATCCGATTAGGTTTATTAATAGCTCATTCGAAAGAGCATTAAATACTGTACCAGAAACATAGAGCAATTTAATCTACTATTGCTTATTCAAAAGTTACTATAGGGAAATTAAAAAATAATGGATATTTTTTGGCACTTATAAACTTCAAAGTAACGTGGCATCACGAATTCAAATCCGTTTTGGTTTCTTAATAGCTCATTCGAAAGAGCATTAAAAACTGTACCAGAAACATAGAGCAATTTAATCTACTATTACATCTACTATAGAATTTCCTAGTCAACGTCTAAGGAAGCCTAAACCCAATGCCCTACTGTCTACATCTATTGAATAAGAACCCGTGCCTTTGGATATAACTCGGAGGTATGAAAGCCTGAACCTATGGAGAGGATTTTTTAAAATGGGGGGTCGGTCAGTCAGTTCAGTGCGGGATTTTCAGTGCGGGTCGGATATTATTTGATACCTAAAATCTTCAAAGTAACGTGGCATCACGAATTCAAATCCGATTAGGTTTATTAATAGCTCATTCGAAAGAGCATTAAATACTGTACCAGAAACATAGAGCAATTTAATCTACTATTGCTTATTCAAAAGTTACTATAGGGAAATTAAAAAATAATGGATATTTTTTGGCACTTATAAACTTCAAAGTAACGTGGCATCACGAATTCAAATCCGTTTTGGTTTCTTAATAGCTCATTCGAAAGAGCATTAAAAACTGTACCAGAAACATAGAGCAATTTAATCTACTATTACATCTACTATAGAATTTCCTAGTCAACGTCTAAGGAAGCCTAAACCCAATGCCCTACTGTCTACATCTATTGAATAAGAACCCGTGCCTTTGGATATAACTCGGAGGTATGAAAGCCTGAACCTATGGAGAGGATTTTTTAAAATGGGGGGTCGGTCAGTCAGTTCAGTGCGGGATTTTCAGTGCGGGTCGGATATTATTTGATACCTAAAATCTTCAAAGTAACGTGGCATCACGAATTCAAATCCGATTAGGTTTATTAATAGCTCATTCGAAAGAGCATTAAATACTGTACCAGAAACATAGAGCAATTTAATCTACTATTGCTTATTCAAAAGTTACTATAGGGAAATTAAAAAATAATGGATATTTTTTGGCACTTATAAACTTCAAAGTAACGTGGCATCACGAATTCAAATCCGTTTTGGTTTCTTAATAGCTCATTCGAAAGAGCATTAAAAACTGTACCAGAAACATAGAGCAATTTAATCTACTATTACATCTACTATAGAATTTCCTAGTCAACGTCTAAGGAAGCCTAAACCCAATGCCCTACTGTCTACATCTATTGAATAAGAACCCGTGCCTTTGGATATAACTCGGAGGTATGAAAGCCTGAACCTATGGAGAGGATTTTTTAAAATGGGGGGTCGGTCAGTCAGTTCAGTGCGGGATTTTCAGTGCGGGTCGGATATTATTTGATACCTAAAATCTTCAAAGTAACGTGGCATCACGAATTCAAATCCGATTAGGTTTATTAATAGCTCATTCGAAAGAGCATTAAATACTGTACCAGAAACATAGAGCAATTTAATCTACTATTGCTTATTCAAAAGTTACTATAGGGAAATTAAAAAATAATGGATATTTTTTGGCACTTATAAACTTCAAAGTAACGTGGCATCACGAATTCAAATCCGTTTTGGTTTCTTAATAGCTCATTCGAAAGAGCATTAAAAACTGTACCAGAAACATAGAGCAATTTAATCTACTATTACATCTACTATAGAATTTCCTAGTCAACGTCTAAGGAAGCCTAAACCCAATGCCCTACTGTCTACATCTATTGAATAAGAACCCGTGCCTTTGGATATAACTCGGAGGTATGAAAGCCTGAACCTATGGAGAGGATTTTTTAAAATGGGGGGTCGGTCAGTCAGTTCAGTGCGGGATTTTCAGTGCGGGTCGGATATTATTTGATACCTAAAATCTTCAAAGTAACGTGGCATCACGAATTCAAATCCGATTAGGTTTATTAATAGCTCATTCGAAAGAGCATTAAATACTGTACCAGAAACATAGAGCAATTTAATCTACTATTGCTTATTCAAAAGTTACTATAGGGAAATTAAAAAATAATGGATATTTTTTGGCACTTATAAACTTCAAAGTAACGTGGCATCACGAATTCAAATCCGTTTTGGTTTCTTAATAGCTCATTCGAAAGAGCATTAAAAACTGTACCAGAAACATAGAGCAATTTAATCTACTATTACATCTACTATAGAATTTCCTAGTCAACGTCTAAGGAAGCCTAAACCCAATGCCCTACTGTCTACATCTATTGAATAAGAACCCGTGCCTTTGGATATAACTCGGAGGTATGAAAGCCTGAACCTATGGAGAGGATTTTTTAAAATGGGGGGTCGGTCAGTCAGTTCAGTGCGGGATTTTCAGTGCGGGTCGGATATTATTTGATACCTAAAATCTTCAAAGTAACGTGGCATCACGAATTCAAATCCGTTTTGGTTTCTTAATAGCTCATTCGAAAGAGCATTAAAAACTGTACCAGAAACATAGAGCAATTTAATCTACTATTACATCTACTATAGAATTTCCTAGTCAACGTCTAAGGAAGCCTAAACCCAATGCCCTACTGTCTACATCTATTGAATAAGAACCCGTGCCTTTGGATATAACTCGGAGGTATGAAAGCCTGAACCTATGGAGAGGATTTTTTAAAATGGGGGGTCGGTCAGTCAGTTCAGTGCGGGATTTTCAGTGCGGGTCGGATATTATTTGATACCTAAAATCTTCAAAGTAACGTGGCATCACGAATTCAAATCCGATTAGGTTTATTAATAGCTCATTCGAAAGAGCATTAAATACTGTACCAGAAACATAGAGCAATTTAATCTACTATTGCTTATTCAAAAGTTACTATAGGGAAATTAAAAAATAATGGATATTTTTTGGCACTTATAAACTTCAAAGTAACGTGGCATCACGAATTCAAATCCGTTTTGGTTTCTTAATAGCTCATTCGAAAGAGCATTAAAAACTGTACCAGAAACATAGAGCAATTTAATCTACTATTACATCTACTATAGAATTTCCTAGTCAACGTCTAAGGAAGCCTAAACCCAATGCCCTACTGTCTACATCTATTGAATAAGAACCCGTGCCTTTGGATATAACTCGGAGGTATGAAAGCCTGAACCTATGGAGAGGATTTTTTAAAATGGGGGGTCGGTCAGTCAGTTCAGTGCGGGATTTTCAGTGCGGGTCGGATATTATTTGATACCTAAAATCTTCAAAGTAACGTGGCATCACGAATTCAAATCCGATTAGGTTTATTAATAGCTCATTCGAAAGAGCATTAAATACTGTACCAGAAACATAGAGCAATTTAATCTACTATTGCTTATTCAAAAGTTACTATAGGGAAATTAAAAAATAATGGATATTTTTTGGCACTTATAAACTTCAAAGTAACGTGGCATCACGAATTCAAATCCGTTTTGGTTTCTTAATAGCTCATTCGAAAGAGCATTAAAAACTGTACCAGAAACATAGAGCAATTTAATCTACTATTACATCTACTATAGAATTTCCTAGTCAACGTCTAAGGAAGCCTAAACCCAATGCCCTACTGTCTACATCTATTGAATAAGAACCCGTGCCTTTGGATATAACTCGGAGGTATGAAAGCCTGAACCTATGGAGAGGATTTTTTAAAATGGGGGGTCGGTCAGTCAGTTCAGTGCGGGATTTTCAGTGCGGGTCGGATATTATTTGATACCTAAAATCTTCAAAGTAACGTGGCATCACGAATTCAAATCCGATTAGGTTTATTAATAGCTCATTCGAAAGAGCATTAAATACTGTACCAGAAACATAGAGCAATTTAATCTACTATTGCTTATTCAAAAGTTACTATAGGGAAATTAAAAAATAATGGATATTTTTTGGCACTTATAAACTTCAAAGTAACGTGGCATCACGAATTCAAATCCGTTTTGGTTTCTTAATAGCTCATTCGAAAGAGCATTAAAAACTGTACCAGAAACATAGAGCAATTTAATCTACTATTACATCTACTATAGAATTTCCTAGTCAACGTCTAAGGAAGCCTAAACCCAATGCCCTACTGTCTACATCTATTGAATAAGAACCCGTGCCTTTGGATATAACTCGGAGGTATGAAAGCCTGAACCTATGGAGAGGATTTTTTAAAATGGGGGGTCGGTCAGTCAGTTCAGTGCGGGATTTTCAGTGCGGGTCGGATATTATTTGATACCTAAAATCTTCAAAGTAACGTGGCATCACGAATTCAAATCCGATTAGGTTTATTAATAGCTCATTCGAAAGAGCATTAAATACTGTACCAGAAACATAGAGCAATTTAATCTACTATTGCTTATTCAAAAGTTACTATAGGGAAATTAAAAAATAATGGATATTTTTTGGCACTTATAAACTTCAAAGTAACGTGGCATCACGAATTCAAATCCGTTTTGGTTTCTTAATAGCTCATTCGAAAGAGCATTAAAAACTGTACCAGAAACATAGAGCAATTTAATCTACTATTACATCTACTATAGAATTTCCTAGTCAACGTCTAAGGAAGCCTAAACCCAATGCCCTACTGTCTACATCTATTGAATAAGAACCCGTGCCTTTGGATATAACTCGGAGGTATGAAAGCCTGAACCTATGGAGAGGATTTTTTAAAATGGGGGGTCGGTCAGTCAGTTCAGTGCGGGATTTTCAGTGCGGGTCGGATATTATTTGATACCTAAAATCTTCAAAGTAACGTGGCATCACGAATTCAAATCCGATTAGGTTTATTAATAGCTCATTCGAAAGAGCATTAAATACTGTACCAGAAACATAGAGCAATTTAATCTACTATTGCTTATTCAAAAGTTACTATAGGGAAATTAAAAAATAATGGATATTTTTTGGCACTTATAAACTTCAAAGTAACGTGGCATCACGAATTCAAATCCGTTTTGGTTTCTTAATAGCTCATTCGAAAGAGCATTAAAAACTGTACCAGAAACATAGAGCAATTTAATCTACTATTACATCTACTATAGAATTTCCTAGTCAACGTCTAAGGAAGCCTAAACCCAATGCCCTACTGTCTACATCTATTGAATAAGAACCCGTGCCTTTGGATATAACTCGGAGGTATGAAAGCCTGAACCTATGGAGAGGATTTTTTAAAATGGGGGGTCGGTCAGTCAGTTCAGTGCGGGATTTTCAGTGCGGGTCGGATATTATTTGATACCTAAAATCTTCAAAGTAACGTGGCATCACGAATTCAAATCCGATTAGGTTTATTAATAGCTCATTCGAAAGAGCATTAAATACTGTACCAGAAACATAGAGCAATTTAATCTACTATTGCTTATTCAAAAGTTACTATAGGGAAATTAAAAAATAATGGATATTTTTTGGCACTTATAAACTTCAAAGTAACGTGGCATCACGAATTCAAATCCGTTTTGGTTTCTTAATAGCTCATTCGAAAGAGCATTAAAAACTGTACCAGAAACATAGAGCAATTTAATCTACTATTACATCTACTATAGAATTTCCTAGTCAACGTCTAAGGAAGCCTAAACCCAATGCCCTACTGTCTACATCTATTGAATAAGAACCCGTGCCTTTGGATATAACTCGGAGGTATGAAAGCCTGAACCTATGGAGAGGATTTTTTAAAATGGGGGGTCGGTCAGTCAGTTCAGTGCGGGATTTTCAGTGCGGGTCGGATATTATTTGATACCTAAAATCTTCAAAGTAACGTGGCATCACGAATTCAAATCCGATTAGGTTTATTAATAGCTCATTCGAAAGAGCATTAAATACTGTACCAGAAACATAGAGCAATTTAATCTACTATTGCTTATTCAAAAGTTACTATAGGGAAATTAAAAAATAATGGATATTTTTTGGCACTTATAAACTTCAAAGTAACGTGGCATCACGAATTCAAATCCGTTTTGGTTTCTTAATAGCTCATTCGAAAGAGCATTAAAAACTGTACCAGAAACATAGAGCAATTTAATCTACTATTACATCTACTATAGAATTTCCTAGTCAACGTCTAAGGAAGCCTAAACCCAATGCCCTACTGTCTACATCTATTGAATAAGAACCCGTGCCTTTGGATATAACTCGGAGGTATGAAAGCCTGAACCTATGGAGAGGATTTTTTAAAATGGGGGGTCGGTCAGTCAGTTCAGTGCGGGATTTTCAGTGCGGGTCGGATATTATTTGATACCTAAAATCTTCAAAGTAACGTGGCATCACGAATTCAAATCCGATTAGGTTTATTAATAGCTCATTCGAAAGAGCATTAAATACTGTACCAGAAACATAGAGCAATTTAATCTACTATTGCTTATTCAAAAGTTACTATAGGGAAATTAAAAAATAATGGATATTTTTTGGCACTTATAAACTTCAAAGTAACGTGGCATCACGAATTCAAATCCGTTTTGGTTTCTTAATAGCTCATTCGAAAGAGCATTAAAAACTGTACCAGAAACATAGAGCAATTTAATCTACTATTACATCTACTATAGAATTTCCTAGTCAACGTCTAAGGAAGCCTAAACCCAATGCCCTACTGTCTACATCTATTGAATAAGAACCCGTGCCTTTGGATATAACTCGGAGGTATGAAAGCCTGAACCTATGGAGAGGATTTTTTAAAATGGGGGGTCGGTCAGTCAGTTCAGTGCGGGATTTTCAGTGCGGGTCGGATATTATTTGATACCTAAAATCTTCAAAGTAACGTGGCATCACGAATTCAAATCCGATTAGGTTTATTAATAGCTCATTCGAAAGAGCATTAAATACTGTACCAGAAACATAGAGCAATTTAATCTACTATTGCTTATTCAAAAGTTACTATAGGGAAATTAAAAAATAATGGATATTTTTTGGCACTTATAAACTTCAAAGTAACGTGGCATCACGAATTCAAATCCGTTTTGGTTTCTTAATAGCTCATTCGAAAGAGCATTAAAAACTGTACCAGAAACATAGAGCAATTTAATCTACTATTACATCTACTATAGAATTTCCTAGTCAACGTCTAAGGAAGCCTAAACCCAATGCCCTACTGTCTACATCTATTGAATAAGAACCCGTGCCTTTGGATATAACTCGGAGGTATGAAAGCCTGAACCTATGGAGAGGATTTTTTAAAATGGGGGGTCGGTCAGTCAGTTCAGTGCGGGATTTTCAGTGCGGGTCGGATATTATTTGATACCTAAAATCTTCAAAGTAACGTGGCATCACGAATTCAAATCCGATTAGGTTTATTAATAGCTCATTCGAAAGAGCATTAAATACTGTACCAGAAACATAGAGCAATTTAATCTACTATTGCTTATTCAAAAGTTACTATAGGGAAATTAAAAAATAATGGATATTTTTTGGCACTTATAAACTTCAAAGTAACGTGGCATCACGAATTCAAATCCGTTTTGGTTTCTTAATAGCTCATTCGAAAGAGCATTAAAAACTGTACCAGAAACATAGAGCAATTTAATCTACTATTACATCTACTATAGAATTTCCTAGTCAACGTCTAAGGAAGCCTAAACCCAATGCCCTACTGTCTACATCTATTGAATAAGAACCCGTGCCTTTGGATATAACTCGGAGGTATGAAAGCCTGAACCTATGGAGAGGATTTTTTAAAATGGGGGGTCGGTCAGTCAGTTCAGTGCGGGATTTTCAGTGCGGGTCGGATATTATTTGATACCTAAAATCTTCAAAGTAACGTGGCATCACGAATTCAAATCCGATTAGGTTTATTAATAGCTCATTCGAAAGAGCATTAAATACTGTACCAGAAACATAGAGCAATTTAATCTACTATTGCTTATTCAAAAGTTACTATAGGGAAATTAAAAAATAATGGATATTTTTTGGCACTTATAAACTTCAAAGTAACGTGGCATCACGAATTCAAATCCGTTTTGGTTTCTTAATAGCTCATTCGAAAGAGCATTAAAAACTGTACCAGAAACATAGAGCAATTTAATCTACTATTACATCTACTATAGAATTTCCTAGTCAACGTCTAAGGAAGCCTAAACCCAATGCCCTACTGTCTACATCTATTGAATAAGAACCCGTGCCTTTGGATATAACTCGGAGGTATGAAAGCCTGAACCTATGGAGAGGATTTTTTAAAATGGGGGGTCGGTCAGTCAGTTCAGTGCGGGATTTTCAGTGCGGGTCGGATATTATTTGATACCTAAAATCTTCAAAGTAACGTGGCATCACGAATTCAAATCCGTTTTGGTTTCTTAATAGCTCATTCGAAAGAGCATTAAAAACTGTACCAGAAACATAGAGCAATTTAATCTACTATTACATCTACTATAGAATTTCCTAGTCAACGTCTAAGGAAGCCTAAACCCAATGCCCTACTGTCTACATCTATTGAATAAGAACCCGTGCCTTTGGATATAACTCGGAGGTATGAAAGCCTGAACCTATGGAGAGGATTTTTTAAAATGGGGGGTCGGTCAGTCAGTTCAGTGCGGGATTTTCAGTGCGGGTCGGATATTATTTGATACCTAAAATCTTCAAAGTAACGTGGCATCACGAATTCAAATCCGATTAGGTTTATTAATAGCTCATTCGAAAGAGCATTAAATACTGTACCAGAAACATAGAGCAATTTAATCTACTATTGCTTATTCAAAAGTTACTATAGGGAAATTAAAAAATAATGGATATTTTTTGGCACTTATAAACTTCAAAGTAACGTGGCATCACGAATTCAAATCCGTTTTGGTTTCTTAATAGCTCATTCGAAAGAGCATTAAAAACTGTACCAGAAACATAGAGCAATTTAATCTACTATTACATCTACTATAGAATTTCCTAGTCAACGTCTAAGGAAGCCTAAACCCAATGCCCTACTGTCTACATCTATTGAATAAGAACCCGTGCCTTTGGATATAACTCGGAGGTATGAAAGCCTGAACCTATGGAGAGGATTTTTTAAAATGGGGGGTCGGTCAGTCAGTTCAGTGCGGGATTTTCAGTGCGGGTCGGATATTATTTGATACCTAAAATCTTCAAAGTAACGTGGCATCACGAATTCAAATCCGATTAGGTTTATTAATAGCTCATTCGAAAGAGCATTAAATACTGTACCAGAAACATAGAGCAATTTAATCTACTATTGCTTATTCAAAAGTTACTATAGGGAAATTAAAAAATAATGGATATTTTTTGGCACTTATAAACTTCAAAGTAACGTGGCATCACGAATTCAAATCCGTTTTGGTTTCTTAATAGCTCATTCGAAAGAGCATTAAAAACTGTACCAGAAACATAGAGCAATTTAATCTACTATTACATCTACTATAGAATTTCCTAGTCAACGTCTAAGGAAGCCTAAACCCAATGCCCTACTGTCTACATCTATTGAATAAGAACCCGTGCCTTTGGATATAACTCGGAGGTATGAAAGCCTGAACCTATGGAGAGGATTTTTTAAAATGGGGGGTCGGTCAGTCAGTTCAGTGCGGGATTTTCAGTGCGGGTCGGATATTATTTGATACCTAAAATCTTCAAAGTAACGTGGCATCACGAATTCAAATCCGATTAGGTTTATTAATAGCTCATTCGAAAGAGCATTAAATACTGTACCAGAAACATAGAGCAATTTAATCTACTATTGCTTATTCAAAAGTTACTATAGGGAAATTAAAAAATAATGGATATTTTTTGGCACTTATAAACTTCAAAGTAACGTGGCATCACGAATTCAAATCCGTTTTGGTTTCTTAATAGCTCATTCGAAAGAGCATTAAAAACTGTACCAGAAACATAGAGCAATTTAATCTACTATTACATCTACTATAGAATTTCCTAGTCAACGTCTAAGGAAGCCTAAACCCAATGCCCTACTGTCTACATCTATTGAATAAGAACCCGTGCCTTTGGATATAACTCGGAGGTATGAAAGCCTGAACCTATGGAGAGGATTTTTTAAAATGGGGGGTCGGTCAGTCAGTTCAGTGCGGGATTTTCAGTGCGGGTCGGATATTATTTGATACCTAAAATCTTCAAAGTAACGTGGCATCACGAATTCAAATCCGATTAGGTTTATTAATAGCTCATTCGAAAGAGCATTAAATACTGTACCAGAAACATAGAGCAATTTAATCTACTATTGCTTATTCAAAAGTTACTATAGGGAAATTAAAAAATAATGGATATTTTTTGGCACTTATAAACTTCAAAGTAACGTGGCATCACGAATTCAAATCCGTTTTGGTTTCTTAATAGCTCATTCGAAAGAGCATTAAAAACTGTACCAGAAACATAGAGCAATTTAATCTACTATTACATCTACTATAGAATTTCCTAGTCAACGTCTAAGGAAGCCTAAACCCAATGCCCTACTGTCTACATCTATTGAATAAGAACCCGTGCCTTTGGATATAACTCGGAGGTATGAAAGCCTGAACCTATGGAGAGGATTTTTTAAAATGGGGGGTCGGTCAGTCAGTTCAGTGCGGGATTTTCAGTGCGGGTCGGATATTATTTGATACCTAAAATCTTCAAAGTAACGTGGCATCACGAATTCAAATCCGATTAGGTTTATTAATAGCTCATTCGAAAGAGCATTAAATACTGTACCAGAAACATAGAGCAATTTAATCTACTATTGCTTATTCAAAAGTTACTATAGGGAAATTAAAAAATAATGGATATTTTTTGGCACTTATAAACTTCAAAGTAACGTGGCATCACGAATTCAAATCCGTTTTGGTTTCTTAATAGCTCATTCGAAAGAGCATTAAAAACTGTACCAGAAACATAGAGCAATTTAATCTACTATTACATCTACTATAGAATTTCCTAGTCAACGTCTAAGGAAGCCTAAACCCAATGCCCTACTGTCTACATCTATTGAATAAGAACCCGTGCCTTTGGATATAACTCGGAGGTATGAAAGCCTGAACCTATGGAGAGGATTTTTTAAAATGGGGGGTCGGTCAGTCAGTTCAGTGCGGGATTTTCAGTGCGGGTCGGATATTATTTGATACCTAAAATCTTCAAAGTAACGTGGCATCACGAATTCAAATCCGATTAGGTTTATTAATAGCTCATTCGAAAGAGCATTAAATACTGTACCAGAAACATAGAGCAATTTAATCTACTATTGCTTATTCAAAAGTTACTATAGGGAAATTAAAAAATAATGGATATTTTTTGGCACTTATAAACTTCAAAGTAACGTGGCATCACGAATTCAAATCCGTTTTGGTTTCTTAATAGCTCATTCGAAAGAGCATTAAAAACTGTACCAGAAACATAGAGCAATTTAATCTACTATTACATCTACTATAGAATTTCCTAGTCAACGTCTAAGGAAGCCTAAACCCAATGCCCTACTGTCTACATCTATTGAATAAGAACCCGTGCCTTTGGATATAACTCGGAGGTATGAAAGCCTGAACCTATGGAGAGGATTTTTTAAAATGGGGGGTCGGTCAGTCAGTTCAGTGCGGGATTTTCAGTGCGGGTCGGATATTATTTGATACCTAAAATCTTCAAAGTAACGTGGCATCACGAATTCAAATCCGATTAGGTTTATTAATAGCTCATTCGAAAGAGCATTAAATACTGTACCAGAAACATAGAGCAATTTAATCTACTATTGCTTATTCAAAAGTTACTATAGGGAAATTAAAAAATAATGGATATTTTTTGGCACTTATAAACTTCAAAGTAACGTGGCATCACGAATTCAAATCCGTTTTGGTTTCTTAATAGCTCATTCGAAAGAGCATTAAAAACTGTACCAGAAACATAGAGCAATTTAATCTACTATTACATCTACTATAGAATTTCCTAGTCAACGTCTAAGGAAGCCTAAACCCAATGCCCTACTGTCTACATCTATTGAATAAGAACCCGTGCCTTTGGATATAACTCGGAGGTATGAAAGCCTGAACCTATGGAGAGGATTTTTTAAAATGGGGGGTCGGTCAGTCAGTTCAGTGCGGGATTTTCAGTGCGGGTCGGATATTATTTGATACCTAAAATCTTCAAAGTAACGTGGCATCACGAATTCAAATCCGATTAGGTTTATTAATAGCTCATTCGAAAGAGCATTAAATACTGTACCAGAAACATAGAGCAATTTAATCTACTATTGCTTATTCAAAAGTTACTATAGGGAAATTAAAAAATAATGGATATTTTTTGGCACTTATAAACTTCAAAGTAACGTGGCATCACGAATTCAAATCCGTTTTGGTTTCTTAATAGCTCATTCGAAAGAGCATTAAAAACTGTACCAGAAACATAGAGCAATTTAATCTACTATTACATCTACTATAGAATTTCCTAGTCAACGTCTAAGGAAGCCTAAACCCAATGCCCTACTGTCTACATCTATTGAATAAGAACCCGTGCCTTTGGATATAACTCGGAGGTATGAAAGCCTGAACCTATGGAGAGGATTTTTTAAAATGGGGGGTCGGTCAGTCAGTTCAGTGCGGGATTTTCAGTGCGGGTCGGATATTATTTGATACCTAAAATCTTCAAAGTAACGTGGCATCACGAATTCAAATCCGATTAGGTTTATTAATAGCTCATTCGAAAGAGCATTAAATACTGTACCAGAAACATAGAGCAATTTAATCTACTATTGCTTATTCAAAAGTTACTATAGGGAAATTAAAAAATAATGGATATTTTTTGGCACTTATAAACTTCAAAGTAACGTGGCATCACGAATTCAAATCCGTTTTGGTTTCTTAATAGCTCATTCGAAAGAGCATTAAAAACTGTACCAGAAACATAGAGCAATTTAATCTACTATTACATCTACTATAGAATTTCCTAGTCAACGTCTAAGGAAGCCTAAACCCAATGCCCTACTGTCTACATCTATTGAATAAGAACCCGTGCCTTTGGATATAACTCGGAGGTATGAAAGCCTGAACCTATGGAGAGGATTTTTTAAAATGGGGGGTCGGTCAGTCAGTTCAGTGCGGGATTTTCAGTGCGGGTCGGATATTATTTGATACCTAAAATCTTCAAAGTAACGTGGCATCACGAATTCAAATCCGATTAGGTTTATTAATAGCTCATTCGAAAGAGCATTAAATACTGTACCAGAAACATAGAGCAATTTAATCTACTATTGCTTATTCAAAAGTTACTATAGGGAAATTAAAAAATAATGGATATTTTTTGGCACTTATAAACTTCAAAGTAACGTGGCATCACGAATTCAAATCCGTTTTGGTTTCTTAATAGCTCATTCGAAAGAGCATTAAAAACTGTACCAGAAACATAGAGCAATTTAATCTACTATTACATCTACTATAGAATTTCCTAGTCAACGTCTAAGGAAGCCTAAACCCAATGCCCTACTGTCTACATCTATTGAATAAGAACCCGTGCCTTTGGATATAACTCGGAGGTATGAAAGCCTGAACCTATGGAGAGGATTTTTTAAAATGGGGGGTCGGTCAGTCAGTTCAGTGCGGGATTTTCAGTGCGGGTCGGATATTATTTGATACCTAAAATCTTCAAAGTAACGTGGCATCACGAATTCAAATCCGATTAGGTTTATTAATAGCTCATTCGAAAGAGCATTAAATACTGTACCAGAAACATAGAGCAATTTAATCTACTATTGCTTATTCAAAAGTTACTATAGGGAAATTAAAAAATAATGGATATTTTTTGGCACTTATAAACTTCAAAGTAACGTGGCATCACGAATTCAAATCCGTTTTGGTTTCTTAATAGCTCATTCGAAAGAGCATTAAAAACTGTACCAGAAACATAGAGCAATTTAATCTACTATTACATCTACTATAGAATTTCCTAGTCAACGTCTAAGGAAGCCTAAACCCAATGCCCTACTGTCTACATCTATTGAATAAGAACCCGTGCCTTTGGATATAACTCGGAGGTATGAAAGCCTGAACCTATGGAGAGGATTTTTTAAAATGGGGGGTCGGTCAGTCAGTTCAGTGCGGGATTTTCAGTGCGGGTCGGATATTATTTGATACCTAAAATCTTCAAAGTAACGTGGCATCACGAATTCAAATCCGATTAGGTTTATTAATAGCTCATTCGAAAGAGCATTAAATACTGTACCAGAAACATAGAGCAATTTAATCTACTATTGCTTATTCAAAAGTTACTATAGGGAAATTAAAAAATAATGGATATTTTTTGGCACTTATAAACTTCAAAGTAACGTGGCATCACGAATTCAAATCCGTTTTGGTTTCTTAATAGCTCATTCGAAAGAGCATTAAAAACTGTACCAGAAACATAGAGCAATTTAATCTACTATTACATCTACTATAGAATTTCCTAGTCAACGTCTAAGGAAGCCTAAACCCAATGCCCTACTGTCTACATCTATTGAATAAGAACCCGTGCCTTTGGATATAACTCGGAGGTATGAAAGCCTGAACCTATGGAGAGGATTTTTTAAAATGGGGGGTCGGTCAGTCAGTTCAGTGCGGGATTTTCAGTGCGGGTCGGATATTATTTGATACCTAAAATCTTCAAAGTAACGTGGCATCACGAATTCAAATCCGATTAGGTTTATTAATAGCTCATTCGAAAGAGCATTAAATACTGTACCAGAAACATAGAGCAATTTAATCTACTATTGCTTATTCAAAAGTTACTATAGGGAAATTAAAAAATAATGGATATTTTTTGGCACTTATAAACTTCAAAGTAACGTGGCATCACGAATTCAAATCCGTTTTGGTTTCTTAATAGCTCATTCGAAAGAGCATTAAAAACTGTACCAGAAACATAGAGCAATTTAATCTACTATTACATCTACTATAGAATTTCCTAGTCAACGTCTAAGGAAGCCTAAACCCAATGCCCTACTGTCTACATCTATTGAATAAGAACCCGTGCCTTTGGATATAACTCGGAGGTATGAAAGCCTGAACCTATGGAGAGGATTTTTTAAAATGGGGGGTCGGTCAGTCAGTTCAGTGCGGGATTTTCAGTGCGGGTCGGATATTATTTGATACCTAAAATCTTCAAAGTAACGTGGCATCACGAATTCAAATCCGATTAGGTTTATTAATAGCTCATTCGAAAGAGCATTAAATACTGTACCAGAAACATAGAGCAATTTAATCTACTATTGCTTATTCAAAAGTTACTATAGGGAAATTAAAAAATAATGGATATTTTTTGGCACTTATAAACTTCAAAGTAACGTGGCATCACGAATTCAAATCCGTTTTGGTTTCTTAATAGCTCATTCGAAAGAGCATTAAAAACTGTACCAGAAACATAGAGCAATTTAATCTACTATTACATCTACTATAGAATTTCCTAGTCAACGTCTAAGGAAGCCTAAACCCAATGCCCTACTGTCTACATCTATTGAATAAGAACCCGTGCCTTTGGATATAACTCGGAGGTATGAAAGCCTGAACCTATGGAGAGGATTTTTTAAAATGGGGGGTCGGTCAGTCAGTTCAGTGCGGGATTTTCAGTGCGGGTCGGATATTATTTGATACCTAAAATCTTCAAAGTAACGTGGCATCACGAATTCAAATCCGATTAGGTTTATTAATAGCTCATTCGAAAGAGCATTAAATACTGTACCAGAAACATAGAGCAATTTAATCTACTATTGCTTATTCAAAAGTTACTATAGGGAAATTAAAAAATAATGGATATTTTTTGGCACTTATAAACTTCAAAGTAACGTGGCATCACGAATTCAAATCCGTTTTGGTTTCTTAATAGCTCATTCGAAAGAGCATTAAAAACTGTACCAGAAACATAGAGCAATTTAATCTACTATTACATCTACTATAGAATTTCCTAGTCAACGTCTAAGGAAGCCTAAACCCAATGCCCTACTGTCTACATCTATTGAATAAGAACCCGTGCCTTTGGATATAACTCGGAGGTATGAAAGCCTGAACCTATGGAGAGGATTTTTTAAAATGGGGGGTCGGTCAGTCAGTTCAGTGCGGGATTTTCAGTGCGGGTCGGATATTATTTGATACCTAAAATCTTCAAAGTAACGTGGCATCACGAATTCAAATCCGATTAGGTTTATTAATAGCTCATTCGAAAGAGCATTAAATACTGTACCAGAAACATAGAGCAATTTAATCTACTATTGCTTATTCAAAAGTTACTATAGGGAAATTAAAAAATAATGGATATTTTTTGGCACTTATAAACTTCAAAGTAACGTGGCATCACGAATTCAAATCCGTTTTGGTTTCTTAATAGCTCATTCGAAAGAGCATTAAAAACTGTACCAGAAACATAGAGCAATTTAATCTACTATTACATCTACTATAGAATTTCCTAGTCAACGTCTAAGGAAGCCTAAACCCAATGCCCTACTGTCTACATCTATTGAATAAGAACCCGTGCCTTTGGATATAACTCGGAGGTATGAAAGCCTGAACCTATGGAGAGGATTTTTTAAAATGGGGGGTCGGTCAGTCAGTTCAGTGCGGGATTTTCAGTGCGGGTCGGATATTATTTGATACCTAAAATCTTCAAAGTAACGTGGCATCACGAATTCAAATCCGATTAGGTTTATTAATAGCTCATTCGAAAGAGCATTAAATACTGTACCAGAAACATAGAGCAATTTAATCTACTATTGCTTATTCAAAAGTTACTATAGGGAAATTAAAAAATAATGGATATTTTTTGGCACTTATAAACTTCAAAGTAACGTGGCATCACGAATTCAAATCCGTTTTGGTTTCTTAATAGCTCATTCGAAAGAGCATTAAAAACTGTACCAGAAACATAGAGCAATTTAATCTACTATTACATCTACTATAGAATTTCCTAGTCAACGTCTAAGGAAGCCTAAACCCAATGCCCTACTGTCTACATCTATTGAATAAGAACCCGTGCCTTTGGATATAACTCGGAGGTATGAAAGCCTGAACCTATGGAGAGGATTTTTTAAAATGGGGGGTCGGTCAGTCAGTTCAGTGCGGGATTTTCAGTGCGGGTCGGATATTATTTGATACCTAAAATCTTCAAAGTAACGTGGCATCACGAATTCAAATCCGATTAGGTTTATTAATAGCTCATTCGAAAGAGCATTAAATACTGTACCAGAAACATAGAGCAATTTAATCTACTATTGCTTATTCAAAAGTTACTATAGGGAAATTAAAAAATAATGGATATTTTTTGGCACTTATAAACTTCAAAGTAACGTGGCATCACGAATTCAAATCCGTTTTGGTTTCTTAATAGCTCATTCGAAAGAGCATTAAAAACTGTACCAGAAACATAGAGCAATTTAATCTACTATTACATCTACTATAGAATTTCCTAGTCAACGTCTAAGGAAGCCTAAACCCAATGCCCTACTGTCTACATCTATTGAATAAGAACCCGTGCCTTTGGATATAACTCGGAGGTATGAAAGCCTGAACCTATGGAGAGGATTTTTTAAAATGGGGGGTCGGTCAGTCAGTTCAGTGCGGGATTTTCAGTGCGGGTCGGATATTATTTGATACCTAAAATCTTCAAAGTAACGTGGCATCACGAATTCAAATCCGATTAGGTTTATTAATAGCTCATTCGAAAGAGCATTAAATACTGTACCAGAAACATAGAGCAATTTAATCTACTATTGCTTATTCAAAAGTTACTATAGGGAAATTAAAAAATAATGGATATTTTTTGGCACTTATAAACTTCAAAGTAACGTGGCATCACGAATTCAAATCCGTTTTGGTTTCTTAATAGCTCATTCGAAAGAGCATTAAAAACTGTACCAGAAACATAGAGCAATTTAATCTACTATTACATCTACTATAGAATTTCCTAGTCAACGTCTAAGGAAGCCTAAACCCAATGCCCTACTGTCTACATCTATTGAATAAGAACCCGTGCCTTTGGATATAACTCGGAGGTATGAAAGCCTGAACCTATGGAGAGGATTTTTTAAAATGGGGGGTCGGTCAGTCAGTTCAGTGCGGGATTTTCAGTGCGGGTCGGATATTATTTGATACCTAAAATCTTCAAAGTAACGTGGCATCACGAATTCAAATCCGATTAGGTTATTAATAGCTCATTCGAAAGAGCATTAAATACTGTACCAGAAACATAGAGCAATTTAATCTACTATTGCTTATTCAAAAGTTACTATAGGGAAATTAAAAAATAATGGATATTTTTTGGCACTTATAAACTTCAAAGTAACGTGGCATCACGAATTCAAATCCGTTTTGGTTTCTTAATAGCTCATTCGAAAGAGCATTAAAAACTGTACCAGAAACATAGAGCAATTTAATCTACTATTACATCTACTATAGAATTTCCTAGTCAACGTCTAAGGAAGCCTAAACCCAATGCCCTACTGTCTACATCTATTGAATAAGAACCCGTGCCTTTGGATATAACTCGGAGGTATGAAAGCCTGAACCTATGGAGAGGATTTTTTAAAATGGGGGGTCGGTCAGTCAGTTCAGTGCGGGATTTTCAGTGCGGGTCGGATATTATTTGATACCTAAAATCTTCAAAGTAACGTGGCATCACGAATTCAAATCCGATTAGGTTTATTAATAGCTCATTCGAAAGAGCATTAAATACTGTACCAGAAACATAGAGCAATTTAATCTACTATTGCTTATTCAAAAGTTACTATAGGGAAATTAAAAAATAATGGATATTTTTTGGCACTTATAAACTTCAAAGTAACGTGGCATCACGAATTCAAATCCGTTTTGGTTTCTTAATAGCTCATTCGAAAGAGCATTAAAAACTGTACCAGAAACATAGAGCAATTTAATCTACTATTACATCTACTATAGAATTTCCTAGTCAACGTCTAAGGAAGCCTAAACCCAATGCCCTACTGTCTACATCTATTGAATAAGAACCCGTGCCTTTGGATATAACTCGGAGGTATGAAAGCCTGAACCTATGGAGAGGATTTTTTAAAATGGGGGGTCGGTCAGTCAGTTCAGTGCGGGATTTTCAGTGCGGGTCGGATATTATTTGATACCTAAAATCTTCAAAGTAACGTGGCATCACGAATTCAAATCCGATTAGGTTTATTAATAGCTCATTCGAAAGAGCATTAAATACTGTACCAGAAACATAGAGCAATTTAATCTACTATTGCTTATTCAAAAGTTACTATAGGGAAATTAAAAAATAATGGATATTTTTTGGCACTTATAAACTTCAAAGTAACGTGGCATCACGAATTCAAATCCGTTTTGGTTTCTTAATAGCTCATTCGAAAGAGCATTAAAAACTGTACCAGAAACATAGAGCAATTTAATCTACTATTACATCTACTATAGAATTTCCTAGTCAACGTCTAAGGAAGCCTAAACCCAATGCCCTACTGTCTACATCTATTGAATAAGAACCCGTGCCTTTGGATATAACTCGGAGGTATGAAAGCCTGAACCTATGGAGAGGATTTTTTAAAATGGGGGGTCGGTCAGTCAGTTCAGTGCGGGATTTTCAGTGCGGGTCGGATATTATTTGATACCTAAAATCTTCAAAGTAACGTGGCATCACGAATTCAAATCCGATTAGGTTTATTAATAGCTCATTCGAAAGAGCATTAAATACTGTACCAGAAACATAGAGCAATTTAATCTACTATTGCTTATTCAAAAGTTACTATAGGGAAATTAAAAAATAATGGATATTTTTTGGCACTTATAAACTTCAAAGTAACGTGGCATCACGAATTCAAATCCGTTTTGGTTTCTTAATAGCTCATTCGAAAGAGCATTAAAAACTGTACCAGAAACATAGAGCAATTTAATCTACTATTACATCTACTATAGAATTTCCTAGTCAACGTCTAAGGAAGCCTAAACCCAATGCCCTACTGTCTACATCTATTGAATAAGAACCCGTGCCTTTGGATATAACTCGGAGGTATGAAAGCCTGAACCTATGGAGAGGATTTTTTAAAATGGGGGGTCGGTCAGTCAGTTCAGTGCGGGATTTTCAGTGCGGGTCGGATATTATTTGATACCTAAAATCTTCAAAGTAACGTGGCATCACGAATTCAAATCCGATTAGGTTTATTAATAGCTCATTCGAAAGAGCATTAAATACTGTACCAGAAACATAGAGCAATTTAATCTACTATTGCTTATTCAAAAGTTACTATAGGGAAATTAAAAAATAATGGATATTTTTTGGCACTTATAAACTTCAAAGTAACGTGGCATCACGAATTCAAATCCGTTTTGGTTTCTTAATAGCTCATTCGAAAGAGCATTAAAAACTGTACCAGAAACATAGAGCAATTTAATCTACTATTACATCTACTATAGAATTTCCTAGTCAACGTCTAAGGAAGCCTAAACCCAATGCCCTACTGTCTACATCTATTGAATAAGAACCCGTGCCTTTGGATATAACTCGGAGGTATGAAAGCCTGAACCTATGGAGAGGATTTTTTAAAATGGGGGGTCGGTCAGTCAGTTCAGTGCGGGATTTTCAGTGCGGGTCGGATATTATTTGATACCTAAAATCTTCAAAGTAACGTGGCATCACGAATTCAAATCCGATTAGGTTTATTAATAGCTCATTCGAAAGAGCATTAAATACTGTACCAGAAACATAGAGCAATTTAATCTACTATTGCTTATTCAAAAGTTACTATAGGGAAATTAAAAAATAATGGATATTTTTTGGCACTTATAAACTTCAAAGTAACGTGGCATCACGAATTCAAATCCGTTTTGGTTTCTTAATAGCTCATTCGAAAGAGCATTAAAAACTGTACCAGAAACATAGAGCAATTTAATCTACTATTACATCTACTATAGAATTTCCTAGTCAACGTCTAAGGAAGCCTAAACCCAATGCCCTACTGTCTACATCTATTGAATAAGAACCCGTGCCTTTGGATATAACTCGGAGGTATGAAAGCCTGAACCTATGGAGAGGATTTTTTAAAATGGGGGGTCGGTCAGTCAGTTCAGTGCGGGATTTTCAGTGCGGGTCGGATATTATTTGATACCTAAAATCTTCAAAGTAACGTGGCATCACGAATTCAAATCCGATTAGGTTTATTAATAGCTCATTCGAAAGAGCATTAAATACTGTACCAGAAACATAGAGCAATTTAATCTACTATTGCTTATTCAAAAGTTACTATAGGGAAATTAAAAAATAATGGATATTTTTTGGCACTTATAAACTTCAAAGTAACGTGGCATCACGAATTCAAATCCGTTTTGGTTTCTTAATAGCTCATTCGAAAGAGCATTAAAAACTGTACCAGAAACATAGAGCAATTTAATCTACTATTACATCTACTATAGAATTTCCTAGTCAACGTCTAAGGAAGCCTAAACCCAATGCCCTACTGTCTACATCTATTGAATAAGAACCCGTGCCTTTGGATATAACTCGGAGGTATGAAAGCCTGAACCTATGGAGAGGATTTTTTAAAATGGGGGGTCGGTCAGTCAGTTCAGTGCGGGATTTTCAGTGCGGGTCGGATATTATTTGATACCTAAAATCTTCAAAGTAACGTGGCATCACGAATTCAAATCCGATTAGGTTTATTAATAGCTCATTCGAAAGAGCATTAAATACTGTACCAGAAACATAGAGCAATTTAATCTACTATTGCTTATTCAAAAGTTACTATAGGGAAATTAAAAAATAATGGATATTTTTTGGCACTTATAAACTTCAAAGTAACGTGGCATCACGAATTCAAATCCGTTTTGGTTTCTTAATAGCTCATTCGAAAGAGCATTAAATACTCTATCAGAATCCTTGTGCCTTTCATTTAACTATTAGTTATTCAAAAGAAACAATGCCAAATATGAAAAATATCAGATATTATTTTGCACTCAAAGACTTCAAGGTATTGTGGCATCACGAATTCAAATCAAATTTAGTTTAACAATAGCTCATTCGAACGAGCATTAAATATTCTATCAGAATCCTTGTGCCTTTCATTTAACTATTAGTTATTCAAAAGAAGCAATGCTAAATATGAAAAATATCGGATATTATTTTGCACTCATAGACTTCAAAGTATTCTGGCATCACGAATTCAAATCAAATTTAGTTTAACAATAGCTCATTCGAACAAGCATTAAATACTCTATCAGAATCCTTGTGCCTTTCATTTAACTATCAGTTATTCAAAAGAAGCAATGCCAAATATGAAAAATATCGGATATTATTTTGCACTCATAGACTTCAAAGTATTCTGGCATCACGAATTCAAATCAAATTTAGTTTAACAATAGCTCATTCGAACAAGCATTAAATACTCTATCAGAATCCTTGTGCCTTTCATTTAACTATCAGTTATTCAAAAGAAGCAATGCCAAATATGAAAAATATCGGATATTATTTTGCACTCATAGACTTCAAAGTATTCTGGCATCACGAATTCAAATCAAATTTAGTTTAACAATAGCTCATTCGAACGAGCATTAAATACTCTATCAGAATCCTTGTGCCTTTCATTTAACTATTAGTTATTCAAAAGAAGCAATGCCAAATATGAAAAATATCGGATATTATTTTGCACTCATAGACTTCAAAGTATTCTGGCATCACGAATTCAAATCAAATTTAGTTTAACAATAGCTATTTCGAACGAGCATTAAATACTCGTTCAACCACTTTGTGGCTGAATTCAAGCGTAAGCACAAGAAGGATCTTGCCACCAATCCGCGTGCTCTCCGTCGTCTTCGTACTGCTTGTGAACGTGCTAAGAGGACTTTGTCTAGCTCCACTCAAGCGAGGTTGTTTTTGAAATTTTTTTGGCCTTAACTTGAATCGTTTTAGCATTGAAATCGATTCGCTCTTTGATGGAATCGACTTCTACACTAACATCACGCGTGCTCGTTTCGAAGAACTCTGTGCCGATTTGTTCCGCAGTACTATGGATCCAGTTGAGAAATCAATTCGTGATGCTAAGATGGACAAGTCTCAGATCCATGACATTGTTTTGGTTGGAGGGTCAACTCGTATTCCAAAAGTCCAGAAACTTCTGTCTGACTTCTTTTCTGGCAAAGAACTTAACAAGAGCATTAACCCGGACGAAGCTGTTGCCTATGGAGCTGCTGTTCAGGCTGCAATTTTGTCTGGCGATAAGTCTGAGAATGTTCAGGTATATTTTTTGGGAGGTTTTGGAGGGAGAACACCCAGAAAAAAAATTTTTTTAAAGGATCTTCTTCTTTTGGACGGTGCTCAACTCTCGTTCGGAATTGAAACTGCCGGTGGCGTCATGACTCCGTTAATCAAGAGAAATACCACCATTCCAACAACAGACTTCACAAACATTCACTTCTTATTCTGACAATTAAACTGGTGTTCTTATTCAGGTTTAAAAATTTTTTTGAAATTTTTCGAAAATTTTGAAAACTTTTTTTAAAGGTCTATGAGGGTGAACGCGCTATGACAAAGGATAACAACCCGGATGTTATCGCGGAGAGGATTAAATTCAACGTGATCGTGTTTCTGCTAAGAATTTCATCGGGTCTGGCTAAGAATTTCCGCTGGATGAGACAGAATTGTTAAAGCTTGGAATTTCTTGTTTTTCGGTTTGTTTTTCATTTTAGGATTTTTTCAAATGGTTGTCTCCCCCACCCTAAGTTTATGCCCATCTGCCTTTCATCTATAGTTTACAATTCCCCCTCGGCTAGCACTCACCCTTTCAATCCAAAAAATTTTACTCATGTTGTCCGGTCTTTTGACGAGGGTGACTGGGTGAATTTTTTGACATGTATATGGTTAAATGGGTGGGCGCCGTTTAAGTTTTACCGATTTACGAATCAGGTTGCTAAGCGGAATTTCAAATCATGTTGTCCGGTCCGTTGGATGAGGGTGACTGATTTCTATAATTACATAGCCAAAATTAATTTTCTCGGAGAAATTATCTTATCGGTTCAATTATAACCAATGAGATATTTTCGACGATTTCAGGGTTGCACATGTTAATCAGTTGTGTTGTCCGAGTTCAGGTTGCGACACACTGTAAACTGTGTTTTTCCGCTTTCGTTTGACAGAGTGTGTCCCATTTTGATTGGGTGTTGTTGTCCGTTATTCAGGTTGCGACGCATCTTTTCAACGATGGGGTTTACGGTCTCTGTTAGTCCGAGATACATTTAATTAATGTTAACATTTATAATCCCAATATTATTTAAGTAATCGTTTAAATAGCTCTAATTTTTTAATTTTCATATATTGGCTGGTGTTTTTTGTTAATCTGTGGATAAAAGGACTGGTGTAAAATTGGATGACAAACATGCATAAAGGTTTTATAAATTTATTATTTATATTGACGAGTCGGGACGGAAACTTAGTTGACTGGTGGTATTGATCTGCTTATGTTGGATGAGCGTCAGTTGATTGACGAGAAAACATCAATTGTTGATAGGAATTTGGAGAATATACTTTTAGGCGTTGAGGAGGCTCAGGTTTATTAAAATAAATTTTTTGATGTTGTTTCTCATTTCAGGTCATGTTTGCACTTGCTTCGCATTTTCAAAATTTGGAGGCTGACAAACAAAAGTATAAAGCTCAAGTTCGACGTCTATGTCAAGAAAATGCGTGGATTCGTGATGAGGTTTTATAAGCTATTGTTTTTTATAACAAAAAATGTTTCAGTTGAACTCGACTCAACAGCAACTTCGTACAGCAATGCAGGTTTTTTTTTATTTTTCTTTAATTGAATTCTTTAACTATGTCAGAACATTGCGCAATTGGAAGAGGAGAACAAGCACTTGAAATTTATGAATAGCATTAAGAAATTTGATGAGGATTTGCCGGAACTTGCTGACAAGGAAGGTGATCAAGCTGAACAGCAACGCCCTGCAAGCGATGTCCATAATTCAACATTACAGGAGCTTGGTTTTGGTGACGAGGAAGAGGATTTGCAAAGTTTGTTTTTGTCTTATTTTGATTTTCATAAAAACATTGATTGGGGGAAAGGGCTAGGTTGGTATGTTGACTGTGTTATTGTTGGTCATTTTTATCTTTGTTTCCTGAGGTAAAAGAAGACTGAATGCTCTTATTATAGGCGTTCATGTCGATACATCCTCGGAAATTATTTATTTTCATAAACAGAACTGAGCAATGTTTCTATATTTGTTCTGTCTAAATTGAATAAACAATTAATAACTGAACATGGGTGTTTATTTAGTATTTATTCCCTCCCTACGTGACTTTTTACTTGATGTACAAAATTGTTAGTCATTTTTTCTACTAAATTTCCCTGTGGCTTCACTCTGATAATTTTGTACTTCTGATAATTTTGTACATAAAGAAAAACACTAACTGGGGGGGGGGGGAGGAATGGGGACTCTAAGTACTGTTTATTTTACATTTATTTTTAGATACAAGTGGTCAATATTCAATGCCAACTCCGGCAAATGCGATGGCTGCGAGTGCAACTGCTGGTTATGATATACCACAACGTTTAAAAACACTTCATAATCTTGTATGTCTTTCTTTTCTGTTTAATTTATCTTATTTAAAATTTCTAAGGTTATCACTTATGCGGCACAAGGACGCTACGAAGTTGCTGTTCCCCTATGTAAGCAAGCATTGGAAGATTTGGAAAAGAACAATGGACATGACCATCCGGATGTCGCTACGTATTTTTTGATTTTTGAATTTGACAAAGTATGTTTATTTTTAAGGATGTTGAACATTATGGCTCTCGTTTACCGGTATTTTAATAATTTTCTTTTAACTAATTTAAATTGAGTAAATTTATAGTGATCAGCGTAAATATAAAGAAGCGTCTACGTTATTGAATGAAGCGTTGGCAATTCGTGAGCGTTGTCTTGGTGAAGACCATCCTGCGGTAATTCTTTTCTTTCGCTGTGAATTTATTTTTCTATAGGTTGCGGCCACTCTCAACAATTTGGCAGTTCTGCACGGAAAGCGCGGAAAGTACAAAGATGCGGAGCCTTTGTGTAAGAGAGCATTGGAGATTTGTGAAAAAGTGCTAGGTGCTGATCATCCGGATGTTGCGAAGCAATTAAATAATTTGGCGTTGATTTATCAAAATCAGGTTGTTATTTTTTTAACTATTATTTTTTCTTGATGTATTTTATAGGGTCTTTACGATGAAGTTGAAAAGTACTACAAACGTGCACTTAAAATTTATGAAGCAAAATTTGGTCAAGATGATCAAAATGTGGCGAAAACGATGAACAATCTTTCCTCTGCTTATCTAAAACAGGGAAAATATAAGGTTTTTGCCTGAATTTCCATTTTTAGTAATTTATTTCATCTTGCAGGAAGCTGAGTTATTGTACAAACAAATATTGACGCGTGCCCATGAACGTCAATATGGAGAGACTAGCAACGACAACAAGTCTATTTGGCAAATTGCTGAGGACCGTGAAAATACGAAGAATCAACATGCAGATAGTGGCATTTATCATGAAAATATTCAGGATGCAATGATGAAAGTCGATAAGTACGCATTTTTATTTAAAGATTTTGGTTGAGGTTTTCTTTTCTTTACGTTTACAAAGTAATTACTTTTTTCCTTTTTACAGTCCAACTGTAACTACAACATTAAAAAATCTTGGAGCACTCTATCGACGTCAAGGAAAGTACCAGGCTGCTGAGACCCTTGAGGATGCTGCTTTGCGGGCTAAAAAACAGGTATTTTCTTGCAAACACTAATAGGGTTGAGGGTGTTTCTGAGGGCGTCGGGGGGTATTTTTTCTTTTTTAACGGTGGTTAATTATCACCGTACCAATTATTCAGGTTTAAAATTTTTTTTGAAATTTTTCGAAAATTTTGAAAAACTTTTTTTAAAGGTCTATGAAGGTGAACGCGCTATGACAAAGGATAACAACCCGGATGTTATCGCGGAGAGAATTAAATTCAACGTGATCGTGTTTCTGCTAAGAATTTCATCGGGTCTGGCTAAGAATTTCCGCTGGATGAGACAGAATTGTTAAAGCTTGGAATTTCTTGTTTTTCGGTTTGTTTTTCATTTTAGGATTTTTTCAAATGGTTGTCTCCCCCACCCTAAGTTTATGCCCATCTGCCTTTCATCTATAGTTTACAATTCCCCCTCGGCTAGCAACCTCTTTTTTTTAGGGACCAATGATCTTCACCATTACCAAAATATTTTATAAAAAGCCTATTTCTAGTTGAAATTAAATCAGCGATATTATTTTCATTTACGGCTACAAGATACTCGTTTGGAGAAAGTAACCCATAAATAAAGGTAATATTCAAAAGTTCTAATCCAATAGAATTTAGGTTTGCTATACCTTCCGTGCACTTCAAAACAGAAATCTCGTTTCCGTCCCGACTCGTCAATATAAATAATAAATTTATAAAACCTTTATGCATGTTTGTCATCCAATTTTACAGCAGTCCTTTTATCCACAGATTAACAAAAAACACCAGCCAATATATGAAAATTAAAAAATTAGAGCTATTTAAACGATTACTTAAATAATATTGGGATTATAAATGTTAACATTAATTAAATGTATCTCGGACTAACAGAGACCGTAAACCCCATCGTTGAAAAGATGCGTCGCAACCTGAATAACGGACAACAACACCCAATCAAAATGGGACACACTCTGTCAAACGAAAGCGGAAAAACACAGTTTACAGTGTGTCGCAACCTGAACTCGGACAACACAACTGATTAACATGTGCAACCCTGAAATCGTCGAAAATATCTCATTGGTTATAATTGAACCGATAAGATAATTTCTCCGAGAAAATTAATTTTGGCTATGTAATTATAGAAATCAGTCACCCTCATCCAACGGACCGGACAACATGATTTGAAATTCCGCTTAGCAACCTGATTCGTAAATCGGTAAAACTTAAACGGCGCCCACCCATTTAACCATATACATGTCAAAAAATTCACCCAGTCACCCTCGTCAAAAGACCGGACAACATGAGTAAAATTTTTTGGATTGAAAGGGTGAGTGCTAGCCGAGGGGGAATTGTAAACTATAGATGAAAGGCAGATGGGCATAAACTTAGGGTGGGGGAGACAACCATTTGAAAAAATCCTAAAATGAAAAACAAACCGAAAAACAAGAAATTCCAAGCTTTAACAATTCTGTCTCATCCAGCGGAAATTCTTAGCCAGACCCGATGAAATTCTTAGCAGAAACACGATCACGTTGAATTTAATCCTCTCCGCGATAACATCCGGGTTGTTATCCTTTGTCATAGCGCGTTCACCCTCATAGACCTTTAAAAAAAGTTTTTCAAAATTTTCGAAAAATTTCAAAAAAATTTTTAAACCTGAATAAGAACACCAGTTTAATTGTCAGAATAAGAAGTGAATGTTTGTGAAGTCTGTTGTTGGAATGGTGGTATTTCTCTTGATTAACGGAGTCATGACGCCACCGGCAGTTTCAATTCCGAACGAGAGTTGAGCACCGTCCAAAAGAAGAAGATCCTTTAAAAAAATTTTTTTTCTGGGTGTTCTCCCTCCAAAACCTCCCAAAAAATATACCTGAACATTCTCAGACTTATCGCCAGACAAAATTGCAGCCTGAACAGCAGCTCCATAGGCAACAGCTTCGTCCGGGTTAATGCTCTTGTTAAGTTCTTTGCCAGAAAAGAAGTCAGACAGAAGTTTCTGGACTTTTGGAATACGAGTTGACCCTCCAACCAAAACAATGTCATGGATCTGAGACTTGTCCATCTTAGCATCACGAATTGATTTCTCAACTGGATCCATAGTACTGCGGAACAAATCGGCACAGAGTTCTTCGAAACGAGCACGCGTGATGTTAGTGTAGAAGTCGATTCCATCAAAGAGCGAATCGATTTCAATGCTAAAACGATTCAAGTTAAGGCCAAAAAAATTTCAAAAACAACCTCGCTTGAGTGGAGCTAGACAAAGTCCTCTTAGCACGTTCACAAGCAGTACGAAGACGACGGAGAGCACGCGGATTGGTGGCAAGATCCTTCTTGTGCTTACGCTTGAATTCAGCCACAAAGTGGTTGAACGAGTATTTAATGCTCGTTCGAAATAGCTATTGTTAAACTAAATTTGATTTGAATTCGTGATGCCAGAATACTTTGAAGTCTATGAGTGCAAAATAATATCCGATATTTTTCATATTTGGCATTGCTTCTTTTGAATAACTAATAGTTAAATGAAAGGCACAAGGATTCTGATAGAGTATTTAATGCTCGTTCGAATGAGCTATTGTTAAACTAAATTTGATTTGAATTCGTGATGCCAGAATACTTTGAAGTCTATGAGTGCAAAATAATATCCGATATTTTTCATATTTGGCATTGCTTCTTTTGAATAACTGATAGTTAAATGAAAGGCACAAGGATTCTGATAGAGTATTTAATGCTTGTTCGAATGAGCTATTGTTAAACTAAATTTGATTTGAATTCGTGATGCCAGAATACTTTGAAGTCTATGAGTGCAAAATAATATCCGATATTTTTCATATTTGGCATTGCTTCTTTTGAATAACTGATAGTTAAATGAAAGGCACAAGGATTCTGATAGAGTATTTAATGCTTGTTCGAATGAGCTATTGTTAAACTAAATTTGATTTGAATTCGTGATGCCAGAATACTTTGAAGTCTATGAGTGCAAAATAATATCCGATATTTTTCATATTTAGCATTGCTTCTTTTGAATAACTAATAGTTAAATGAAAGGCACAAGGATTCTGATAGAATATTTAATGCTCGTTCGAATGAGCTATTGTTAAACTAAATTTGATTTGAATTCGTGATGCCACAATACCTTGAAGTCTTTGAGTGCAAAATAATATCTGATATTTTTCATATTTGGCATTGTTTCTTTTGAATAACTAATAGTTAAATGAAAGGCACAAGGATTCTGATAGAGTATTTAATGCTCTTTCGAATGAGCTATTAAGAAACCAAAACGGATTTGAATTCGTGATGCCACGTTACTTTGAAGTTTATAAGTGCCAAAAAATATCCATTATTTTTTAATTTCCCTATAGTAACTTTTGAATAAGCAATAGTAGATTAAATTGCTCTATGTTTCTGGTACAGTATTTAATGCTCTTTCGAATGAGCTATTAATAAACCTAATCGGATTTGAATTCGTGATGCCACGTTACTTTGAAGATTTTAGGTATCAAATAATATCCGACCCGCACTGAAAATCCCGCACTGAACTGACTGACCGACCCCCCATTTTAAAAAATCCTCTCCATAGGTTCAGGCTTTCATACCTCCGAGTTATATCCAAAGGCACGGGTTCTTATTCAATAGATGTAGACAGTAGGGCATTGGGTTTAGGCTTCCTTAGACGTTGACTAGGAAATTCTATAGTAGATGTAATAGTAGATTAAATTGCTCTATGTTTCTGGTACAGTTTTTAATGCTCTTTCGAATGAGCTATTAAGAAACCAAAACGGATTTGAATTCGTGATGCCACGTTACTTTGAAGTTTATAAGTGCCAAAAAATATCCATTATTTTTTAATTTCCCTATAGTAACTTTTGAATAAGCAATAGTAGATTAAATTGCTCTATGTTTCTGGTACAGTATTTAATGCTCTTTCGAATGAGCTATTAATAAACCTAATCGGATTTGAATTCGTGATGCCACGTTACTTTGAAGATTTTAGGTATCAAATAATATCCGACCCGCACTGAAAATCCCGCACTGAACTGACTGACCGACCCCCCATTTTAAAAAATCCTCTCCATAGGTTCAGGCTTTCATACCTCCGAGTTATATCCAAAGGCACGGGTTCTTATTCAATAGGTGTAGACAGTAGGGCATTGGGTTTAGGCTTCCTTAGACGTTGACTAGGACTTAGGTCGTTTTATTGCCATTATTTCATCGCAGTTAAAATTTGGCGTCAAGACATCTCAATTAAAATAACTATCTCAATTAAAATAACTATAAAACAAAGATTATTGATGATCTATTTAAAGATCGTTTTGCTAAAGAAAATGCTGCCTTGCATCATTTTCTCGCCTTGCATCATTTTCTCTATCCTGCCTTGCATCATTTTCTCTATCCTTATTTTACGACTTATAATCTTCTAATCTTTTCTAATTTTTCAGCTATCATTTTAAAAAAATCTTAAAAATGTCTAAAGCTAACGCTGTCGGAATTGATCTTGGAACAACGTATTCCTGCGTTGGTGTATTCCAGCATGGAAAAGTTGAAATCATTGCCAATGATCAAGGTTTGTTTCTTGAACGACTTTACGAGTTCTAACTTTATTTTCTTCAGGAAATCGCACGACTTCATCTTATGTGGCTTTTACAGACACTGAACGTCTGATTGGCGATGCTGCTAAAAATCAAGTGGCAATGAATCCGTCGAATACTGTTTTTGGTATTTTCTTTTATTTTTTGATAAACAAGTCAAAAATCATTTTCAGACGCAAAGCGCTTGATTGGACGCAAATTTGACGATCCAGCTGTTCAATCTGACATGAAGCATTGGCCGTTCAAGGTTATTCAAGGAGAAGGTGCTCGTCCAAAAATCCAAGTGGAGGTTAAGGGTGAAATGAAGGCATTCTTTCCTGAGGTTTTTTTGAAGTTTTCCTTGCTTGAGTTCAATTTTTTGGTTTTTAGGAAGTTTCGGCAATGGTCTTGACTAAAATGAAGGAAACGGCAGAGGCATTTTTGGGCCAAACCGTTAAGGATGCTGTCATCACTGTGCCTGCGTACTTCAACGACAGTCAACGCCAAGCCACAAAGGATGCTGGAACGATTTCTGGACTTAATGTTTTGCGTATCATCAACGAGCCAACTGCTGC
This sequence comes from Meloidogyne arenaria, assembly GCA_036172955.1. Classification (NCBI taxonomy): domain Eukaryota; kingdom Metazoa; phylum Nematoda; class Chromadorea; order Rhabditida; family Meloidogynidae; genus Meloidogyne; species Meloidogyne arenaria. The sequence goes on from JARQAB010000101.1 coordinate 46,111, forward strand.
GGCTATTGCTTAAGGTTTGGATAAGAAAGGCCAAGGCGAGCGAAATGTTCTGATTTTTGACTTGGGCGGTGGAACTTTTGATGTGTCTATTTTGACTATATAAGATGGAATTTTTGAGGTCAAGTCGACTGCTGGAGACACCTTGGAGGCGAAGATTTTGACAATCGAATGGTTTGGAGTTTTTTGAGGGGTTTTAACTGAAAATATTCTTTAAGGTCAACCACTTTGTGGCTGAATTCAAGCGTAAGCACAAGAAGGATCTTGCCACCAATCCGCGTGCTCTCCGTCGTCTTCGTACTGCTTGTGAACGTGCTAAGAGGACTTTGTCTAGCTCCACTCAAGCGAGGTTGTTTTTGAAATTTTTTTGGCCTTAACTTGAATCGTTTTAGCATTGAAATCGATTCGCTCTTTGATGGAATCGACTTCTACACTAACATCACGCGTGCTCGTTTCGAAGAACTCTGTGCCGATTTGTTCCGCAGTACTATGGATCCAGTTGAGAAATCAATTCGTGATGCTAAGATGGACAAGTCTCAGATCCATGACATTGTTTTGGTTGGAGGGTCAACTCGTATTCCAAAAGTCCAGAAACTTCTGTCTGACTTCTTTTCTGGCAAAGAACTTAACAAGAGCATTAACCCGGACGAAGCTGTTGCCTATGGAGCTGCTGTTCAGGCTGCAATTTTGTCTGGCGATAAGTCTGAGAATGTTCAGGTATATTTTTTGGGAGGTTTTGGAGGGAGAACACCCAGAAAAAAATTTTTTTAAAGGATCTTCTTCTTTTGGACGGTGCTCAACTCTCGTTCGGAATTGAAACTGCCGGTGGCGTCATGACTCCGTTAATCAAGAGAAATACCACCATTCCAACAACAGACTTCACAAACATTCACTTCTTATTCTGACAATTAAACTGGTGTTCTTATTCAGGTTTAAAAATTTTTTTGAAATTTTTCGAAAATTTTGAAAAACTTTTTTTAAAGGTCTATGAGGGTGAACGCGCTATGACAAAGGATAACAACCCGGATGTTATCGCGGAGAGGATTAAATTCAACGTGATCGTGTTTCTGCTAAGAATTTCATCGGGTCTGGCTAAGAATTTCCGCTGGATGAGACAGAATTGTTAAAGCTTGGAATTTCTTGTTTTTCGGTTTGTTTTTCATTTTAGGATTTTTTCAAATGGTTGTCTCCCCCACCCTAAGTTTATGCCCATCTGCCTTTCATCTATAGTTTACAATTCCCCCTCGGCTAGCACTCACCCTTTCAATCCAAAAAATTTTACTCATGTTGTCCGGTCTTTTGACGAGGGTGACTGGGTGAATTTTTTGACATGTATATGGTTAAATGGGTGGGCGCCGTTTAAGTTTTACCGATTTACGAATCAGGTTGCTAAGCGGAATTTCAAATCATGTTGTCCGGTCCGTTGGATGAGGGTGACTGATTTCTATAATTACATAGCCAAAATTAATTTTCTCGGAGAAATTATCTTATCGGTTCAATTATAACCAATGAGATATTTTCGACGATTTCAGGGTTGCACATGTTAATCAGTTGTGTTGTCCGAGTTCAGGTTGCGACACACTGTAAACTGTGTTTTTCCGCTTTCGTTTGACAGAGTGTGTCCCATTTTGATTGGGTGTTGTTGTCCGTTATTCAGGTTGCGACGCATCTTTTCAACGATGGGGTTTACGGTCTCTGTTAGTCCGAGATACATTTAATTAATGTTAACATTTATAATCCCAATATTATTTAAGTAATCGTTTAAATAGCTCTAATTTTTTAATTTTCATATATTGGCTGGTGTTTTTTGTTAATCTGTGGATAAAAGGACTGGTGTAAAATTGGATGACAAACATGCATAAAGGTTTTATAAATTTATTATTTATATTGACGAGTCGGGACGGAAACTTAGTTGACTGGTGGTATTGATCTGCTTATGTTGGATGAGCGTCAGTTGATTGACGAGAAAACATCAATTGTTGATAGGAATTTGGAGAATATACTTTTAGGCGTTGAGGAGGCTCAGGTTTATTAAAATAAATTTTTTGATGTTGTTTCTCATTTCAGGTCATGTTTGCACTTGCTTCGCATTTTCAAAATTTGGAGGCTGACAAACAAAAGTATAAAGCTCAAGTTCGACGTCTATGTCAAGAAAATGCGTGGATTCGTGATGAGGTTTTATAAGCTATTGTTTTTTATAACAAAAAATGTTTCAGTTGAACTCGACTCAACAGCAACTTCGTACAGCAATGCAGGTTTTTTTTTATTTTTCTTTAATTGAATTCTTTAACTATGTCAGAACATTGCGCAATTGGAAGAGGAGAACAAGCACTTGAAATTTATGAATAGCATTAAGAAATTTGATGAGGATTTGCCGGAACTTGCTGACAAGGAAGGTGATCAAGCTGAACAGCAACGCCCTGCAAGCGATGTCCATAATTCAACATTACAGGAGCTTGGTTTTGGTGACGAGGAAGAGGATTTGCAAAGTTTGTTTTTGTCTTATTTTGATTTTCATAAAAACATTGATTGGGGGAAAGGGCTAGGTTGGTATGTTGACTGTGTTATTGTTGGTCATTTTTATCTTTGTTTCCTGAGGTAAAAGAAGACTGAATGCTCTTATTATAGGCGTTCATGTCGATACATCCTCGGAAATTATTTATTTTCATAAACAGAACTGAGCAATGTTTCTATATTTGTTCTGTCTAAATTGAATAAACAATTAATAACTGAACATGGGTGTTTATTTAGTATTTATTCCCTCCCTACGTGACTTTTTACTTGATGTACAAAATTGTTAGTCATTTTTTCTACTAAATTTCCCTGTGGCTTCACTCTGATAATTTTGTACTTCTGATAATTTTGTACATAAAGAAAAACACTAACTGGGGGGGGGGGGGGGGAGGAATGGGGACTCTAAGTACTGTTTATTTTACATTTATTTTTAGATACAAGTGGTCAATATTCAATGCCAACTCCGGCAAATGCGATGGCTGCGAGTGCAACTGCTGGTTATGATATACCACAACGTTTAAAAACACTTCATAATCTTGTATGTCTTTCTTTTCTGTTTAATTTATCTTATTTAAAATTTCTAAGGTTATCACTTATGCGGCACAAGGACGCTACGAAGTTGCTGTTCCCCTATGTAAGCAAGCATTGGAAGATTTGGAAAAGAACAATGGACATGACCATCCGGATGTCGCTACGTATTTTTTGATTTTTGAATTTGACAAAGTATGTTTATTTTTAAGGATGTTGAACATTATGGCTCTCGTTTACCGGTATTTTAATAATTTTCTTTTAACTAATTTAAATTGAGTAAATTTATAGTGATCAGCGTAAATATAAAGAAGCGTCTACGTTATTGAATGAAGCGTTGGCAATTCGTGAGCGTTGTCTTGGTGAAGACCATCCTGCGGTAATTCTTTTCTTTCGCTGTGAATTTATTTTTCTATAGGTTGCGGCCACTCTCAACAATTTGGCAGTTCTGCACGGAAAGCGCGGAAAGTACAAAGATGCGGAGCCTTTGTGTAAGAGAGCATTGGAGATTTGTGAAAAAGTGCTAGGTGCTGATCATCCGGATGTTGCGAAGCAATTAAATAATTTGGCGTTGATTTATCAAAATCAGGTTGTTATTTTTTTAACTATTATTTTTTCTTGATGTATTTTATAGGGTCTTTACGATGAAGTTGAAAAGTACTACAAACGTGCACTTAAAATTTATGAAGCAAAATTTGGTCAAGATGATCAAAATGTGGCGAAAACGATGAACAATCTTTCCTCTGCTTATCTAAAACAGGGAAAATATAAGGTTTTTGCCTGAATTTCCATTTTTAGTAATTTATTTCATCTTGCAGGAAGCTGAGTTATTGTACAAACAAATATTGACGCGTGCCCATGAACGTCAATATGGAGAGACTAGCAACGACAACAAGTCTATTTGGCAAATTGCTGAGGACCGTGAAAATACGAAGAATCAACATGCAGATAGTGGCATTTATCATGAAAATATTCAGGATGCAATGATGAAAGTCGATAAGTACGCATTTTTATTTAAAGATTTTGGTTGAGGTTTTCTTTTCTTTACGTTTACAAAGTAATTACTTTTTTCCTTTTTACAGTCCAACTGTAACTACAACATTAAAAAATCTTGGAGCACTCTATCGACGTCAAGGAAAGTACCAGGCTGCTGAGACCCTTGAGGATGCTGCTTTGCGGGCTAAAAAACAGGTATTTTCTTGCAAACACTAATAGGGTTGAGGGTGTTTCTGAGGGCGTCGGGGGGTATTTTTTCTTTTTAACGGTGGTTAATTATCACCGTACCAATTATTCAGGTTTAAAATTTTTTTTGAAATTTTTCGAAAATTTTGAAAAACTTTTTTTAAAGGTCTATGAAGGTGAACGCGCTATGACAAAGGATAACAACCCGGATGTTATCGCGGAGAGAATTAAATTCAACGTGATCGTGTTTCTGCTAAGAATTTCATCGGGTCTGGCTAAGAATTTCCGCTGGATGAGACAGAATTGTTAAAGCTTGGAATTTCTTGTTTTTCGGTTTGTTTTTCATTTTAGGATTTTTTCAAATGGTTGTCTCCCCCACCCTAAGTTTATGCCCATCTGCCTTTCATCTATAGTTTACAATTCCCCCTCGGCTAGCACTCACCCTTTCAATCCAAAAAATTTCACTCATGTTGTCCGGTCTTTTGACGAGGGTGACTGGGTGAATTTTTTGACATGTATATGGTTAAATGGGTGGGCGCCGTTTAAGTTCTACCGATTTACGAATCAGGTTGCTAAGCGGAATTTCAAATCATGTTGTCCGGTCCGTTGGATGAGGGTGACTGATTTCTATAATTACATAGCCAAAATTAATTTTCTCGGAGAAATTATCTTATCGGTTCAATTATAACCAATGAGATATTTTCGACGATTTCAGGGTTGCACATGTTAATCAGTTGTGTTGTCCGAGTTCAGGTTGCGACACACTGTAAACTGTGTTTTTCCTCTTTCGTTTGACAGAGTGTGTCCCATTTTGATTGGGTGTTGTTGTCCGTTATTCAGGTTGCGACGCATCTTTTCAACGATGGGGTTTACGGTCTCTGTTAGTCCGAGATACATTTAATTAATGTTAACATTTATAATCCCAATATTATTTAAGTAATCGTTTAAATAGCTCTAATTTTTTAATTTTCATATATTGGCTGGTGTTTTTTGTTAATAAATGTATCTCGGACTAACAGAGACCGTAAACCCCATCGTTGAAAAGATGCGTCGCAACCTGAATAACGGACAACAACACCCAATCAAAATGGGACACACTCTGTCAAACGAAAGCGGAAAAACACAGTTTACAGTGTGTCGCAACCTGAACTCGGACAACACAACTGATTACATGTGCAACCCTGAAATCGTCGAAAATATCTCATTGGTTATAATTGAACCGATAAGATAATTTCTCCGAGAAAATTAATTTTGGCTATGTAATTATAGAAATCAGTCACCCTCATCCAACGGACCGGACAACATGATTTGAAATTCCGCTTAGCAACCTGATTCGTAAATCGGTAAAACTTAAACGGCGCCCACCCATTTAACCATATACATGTCAAAAAATTCACCCAGTCACCCTCGTCAAAAGACCGGACAACATGAGTAAAATTTTTTGGATTGAAAGGGTGAGTGCTAGCCGAGGGGGAATTGTAAACTATAGATGAAAGGCAGATGGGCATAAACTTAGGGTGGGGGAGACAACCATTTGAAAAAATCCTAAAATGAAAAACAAACCGAAAAACAAGAAATTCCAAGCTTTAACAATTCTGTCTCATCCAGCGGAAATTCTTAGCCAGACCCGATGAAATTCTTAGCAGAAACACGATCACGTTGAATTTAATCCTCTCCGCGATAACATCCGGGTTGTTATCCTTTGTCATAGCGCGTTCACCCTCATAGACCTTTAAAAAAAGTTTTTCAAAATTTTCGAAAAATTTCAAAAAAATTTTTAAACCTGAATAAGAACACCAGTTTAATTGTCAGAATAAGAAGTGAATGTTTGTGAAGTCTGTTGTTGGAATGGTGGTATTTCTCTTGATTAACGGAGTCATGACGCCACCGGCAGTTTCAATTCCGAACGAGAGTTGAGCACCGTCCAAAAGAAGAAGATCCTTTAAAAAAATTTTTTTTCTGGGTGTTCTCCCTCCAAAACCTCCCAAAAAATATACCTGAACATTCTCAGACTTATCGCCAGACAAAATTGCAGCCTGAACAGCAGCTCCATAGGCAACAGCTTCGTCCGGGTTAATGCTCTTGTTAAGTTCTTTGCCAGAAAAGAAGTCAGACAGAAGTTTCTGGACTTTTGGAATACGAGTTGACCCTCCAACCAAAACAATGTCATGGATCTGAGACTTGTCCATCTTAGCATCACGAATTGATTTCTCAACTGGATCCATAGTACTGCGGAACAAATCGGCACAGAGTTCTTCGAAACGAGCACGCGTGATGTTAGTGTAGAAGTCGATTCCATCAAAGAGCGAATCGATTTCAATGCTAAAACGATTCAAGTTAAGGCCAAAAAAATTTCAAAAACAACCTCGCTTGAGTGGAGCTAGACAAAGTCCTCTTAGCACGTTCACAAGCAGTACGAAGACGACGGAGAGCACGCGGATTGGTGGCAAGATCCTTCTTGTGCTTACGCTTGAATTCAGCCACAAAGTGGTTGACCTTAAAGAATATTTTCAGTTAAAACCCCTCAAAAAACTCCAAACCATTCGATTGTCAAAATCTTCGCCTCCAAGGTGTCTCCAGCAGTCGACTTGACCTCAAAAATTCCATCTTATATAGTCAAAATAGACACATCAAAAGTTCCACCGCCCAAGTCAAAAATCAGAACATTTCGCTCGCCTTGGCCTTTCTTATCCAAACCTTAAGCAATAGCCGCAGCAGTTGGCTCGTTGATGATACGCAAAACATTAAGTCCAGAAATCGTTCCAGCATCCTTTGTGGCTTGGCGTTGACTGTCGTTGAAGTACGCAGGCACAGTGATGACAGCATCCTTAACGGTTTGGCCCAAAAATGCCTCTGCCGTTTCCTTCATTTTAGTCAAGACCATTGCCGAAACTTCCTAAAAACCAAAAAATTGAACTCAAGCAAGGAAAACTTCAAAAAAAACCTCAGGAAAGAATGCCTTCATTTCACCCTTAACCTCCACTTGGATTTTTGGACGAGCACCTTCTCCTTGAATAACCTTGAACGGCCAATGCTTCATGTCAGATTGAACAGCTGGATCGTCAAATTTGCGTCCAATCAAGCGCTTTGCGTCTGAAAATGATTTTTGACTTGTTTATCAAAAAATAAAAGAAAATACCAAAAACAGTATTCGACGGATTCATTGCCACTTGATTTTTAGCAGCATCGCCAATCAGACGTTCAGTGTCTGTAAAAGCCACATAAGATGAAGTCGTGCGATTTCCTGAAGAAAATAAAGTTAGAACTCGTAAAGTCGTTCAAGAAACAAACCTTGATCATTGGCAATGATTTCAACTTTTCCATGCTGGAATACACCAACGCAGGAATACGTTGTTCCAAGATCAATTCCGACAGCGTTAGCTTTAGACATTTTTAAGATTTTTTTAAAATGATAGCTGAAAAATTAGAAAAGATTAGAAGATTATAAGTCGTAAAATAAGGATAGAGAAAATGATGCAAGGCAGGATAGAGAAAATGATGCAAGGCGAGAAAATGATGCAAGGCAGCATTTTCTTTAGCAAAACGATCTTTAAATAGATCATCAATAATCTTTGTTTTATAGTTATTTTAATTGAGATAGTTATTTTAATTGAGATGTCTTGACGCCAAATTTTAACTGCGATGAAATAATGGCAATAAAACGACCTAAGTCCTAGTCAACGTCTAAGGAAGCCTAAACCCAATGCCCTACTGTCTACACCTATTGAATAAGAACCCGTGCCTTTGGATATAACTCGGAGGTATGAAAGCCTGAACCTATGGAGAGGATTTTTTAAAATGGGGGGTCGGTCAGTCAGTTCAGTGCGGGATTTTCAGTGCGGGTCGGATATTATTTGATACCTAAAATCTTCAAAGTAACGTGGCATCACGAATTCAAATCCGATTAGGTTTATTAATAGCTCATTCGAAAGAGCATTAAATACTGTACCAGAAACATAGAGCAATTTAATCTACTATTGCTTATTCAAAAGTTACTATAGGGAAATTAAAAAATAATGGATATTTTTGGCACTTATAAACTTCAAAGTAACGTGGCATCACGAATTCAAATCCGTTTTGGTTTCTTAATAGCTCATTCGAAAGAGCATTAAAAACTGTACCAGAAACATAGAGCAATTTAATCTACTATTACATCTACTATAGAATTTCCTAGTCAACGTCTAAGGAAGCCTAAACCCAATGCCCTACTGTCTACATCTATTGAATAAGAACCCGTGCCTTTGGATATAACTCGGAGGTATGAAAGCCTGAACCTATGGAGAGGATTTTTTAAAATGGGGGGTCGGTCAGTCAGTTCAGTGCGGGATTTTCAGTGCGGGTCGGATATTATTTAATACCTAAAATCTTCAAAGTAACGTGGCATCACGAATTCAAATCCGATTAGGTTTATTAATAGCTCATTCGAAAGAGCATTAAATACTGTACCAGAAACATAGAGCAATTTAATCTACTATTGCTTATTCAAAAGTTACTATAGGGAAATTAAAAATAATGGATATTTTTTGGCACTTATAAACTTCAAAGTAACGTGGCATCACGAATTCAAATCCGTTTTGGTTTCTTAATAGCTCATTCGAAAGAGCATTAAATACTCTATCAGAATCCTTGTGCCTTTCATTTAACTATTAGTTATTCAAAAGAAACAATGCCAAATATGAAAAATATCAGATATTATTTTGCACTCAAAGACTTCAAGGTATTGTGGCATCACGAATTCAAATCAAATTTAGTTTAACAATAGCTCATTCGAACGAGCATTAAATATTCTATCAGAATCCTTGTGCCTTTCATTTAACTATTAGTTATTCAAAAGAAGCAATGCTAAATATGAAAAATATCGGATATTATTTTGCACTCATAGACTTCAAAGTATTCTGGCATCACGAATTCAAATCAAATTTAGTTTAACAATAGCTCATTCGAACAAGCATTAAATACTCTATCAGAATCCTTGTGCCTTTCATTTAACTATCAGTTATTCAAAAGAAGCAATGCCAAATATGAAAAATATCGGATATTATTTTGCACTCATAGACTTCAAAGTATTCTGGCATCACGAATTCAAATCAAATTTAGTTTAACAATAGCTCATTCGAACAAGCATTAAATACTCTATCAGAATCCTTGTGCCTTTCATTTAACTATCAGTTATTCAAAAGAAGCAATGCCAAATATGAAAAATATCGGATATTATTTTGCACTCATAGACTTCAAAGTATTCTGGCATCACGAATTCAAATCAAATTTAGTTTAACAATAGCTCATTCGAACGAGCATTAAATACTCTATCAGAATCCTTGTGCCTTTCATTTAACTATTAGTTATTCAAAAGAAGCAATGCCAAATATGAAAAATATCGGATATTATTTTGCACTCATAGACTTCAAAGTATTCTGGCATCACGAATTCAAATCAAATTTAGTTTAACAATAGCTATTTCGAACGAGCATTAAATACTCGTTCAACCACTTTGTGGCTGAATTCAAGCGTAAGCACAAGAAGGATCTTGCCACCAATCCGCGTGCTCTCCGTCGTCTTCGTACTGCTTGTGAACGTGCTAAGAGGACTTTGTCTAGCTCCACTCAAGCGAGGTTGTTTTTGAAATTTTTTTGGCCTTAACTTGAATCGTTTTAGCATTGAAATCGATTCGCTCTTTGATGGAATCGACTTCTACACTAACATCACGCGTGCTCGTTTCGAAGAACTCTGTGCCGATTTGTTCCGCAGTACTATGGATCCAGTTGAGAAATCAATTCGTGATGCTAAGATGGACAAGTCTCAGATCCATGACATTGTTTTGGTTGGAGGGTCAACTCGTATTCCAAAAGTCCAGAAACTTCTGTCTGACTTCTTTTCTGGCAAAGAACTTAACAAGAGCATTAACCCGGACGAAGCTGTTGCCTATGGAGCTGCTGTTCAGGCTGCAATTTTGTCTGGCGATAAGTCTGAGAATGTTCAGGTATATTTTTTGGGAGGTTTTGGAGGGAGAACACCCAGAAAAAAAATTTTTTAAAGGATCTTCTTCTTTTGGACGGTGCTCAACTCTCGTTCGGAATTGAAACTGCCGGTGGCGTCATGACTCCGTTAATCAAGAGAAATACCACCATTCCAACAACAGACTTCACAAACATTCACTTCTTATTCTGACAATTAAACTGGTGTTCTTATTCAGGTTTAAAAATTTTTTTGAAATTTTTCGAAAATTTTGAAAAACTTTTTTTAAAGGTCTATGAGGGTGAACGCGCTATGACAAAGGATAACAACCCGGATGTTATCGCGGAGAGGATTAAATTCAACGTGATCGTGTTTCTGCTAAGAATTTCATCGGGTCTGGCTAAGAATTTCCGCTGGATGAGACAGAATTGTTAAAGCTTGGAATTTCTTGTTTTTCGGTTTGTTTTTCATTTTAGGATTTTTTCAAATGGTTGTCTCCCCCACCCTAAGTTTATGCCCATCTGCCTTTCATCTATAGTTTACAATTCCCCCTCGGCTAGCACTCACCCTTTCAATCCAAAAATTTTACTCATGTTGTCCGGTCTTTTGACGAGGGTGACTGGGTGAATTTTTTGACATGTATATGGTTAAATGGGTGGGCGCCGTTTAAGTTTTACCGATTTACGAATCAGGTTGCTAAGCGGAATTTCAAATCATGTTGTCCGGTCCGTTGGATGAGGGTGACTGATTTCTATAATTACATAGCCAAAATTAATTTTCTCGGAGAAATTATCTTATCGGTTCAATTATAACCAATGAGATATTTTCGACGATTTCAGGGTTGCACATGTTAATCAGTTGTGTTGTCCGAGTTCAGGTTGCGACACACTGTAAACTGTGTTTTTCCGCTTTCGTTTGACAGAGTGTGTCCCATTTTGATTGGGTGTTGTTGTCCGTTATTCAGGTTGCGACGCATCTTTTCAACGATGGGGTTTACGGTCTCTGTTAGTCCGAGATACATTTAATTAATGTTAACATTTATAATCCCAATATTATTTAAGTAATCGTTTAAATAGCTCTAATTTTTTAATTTTCATATATTGGCTGGTGTTTTTTGTTAATCTGTGGATAAAAGGACTGGTGTAAAATTGGATGACAAACATGCATAAAGGTTTTATAAATTTATTATTTATATTGACGAGTCGGGACGGAAACTTAGTTGACTGGTGGTATTGATCTGCTTATGTTGGATGAGCGTCAGTTGATTGACGAGAAAACATCAATTGTTGATAGGAATTTGGAGAATATACTTTTAGGCGTTGAGGAGGCTCAGGTTTATTAAAATAAATTTTTTGATGTTGTTTCTCATTTCAGGTCATGTTTGCACTTGCTTCGCATTTTCAAAATTTGGAGGCTGACAAACAAAAGTATAAAGCTCAAGTTCGACGTCTATGTCAAGAAAATGCGTGGATTCGTGATGAGGTTTTATAAGCTATTGTTTTTTATAACAAAAAATGTTTCAGTTGAACTCGACTCAACAGCAACTTCGTACAGCAATGCAGGTTTTTTTTTATTTTTCTTTAATTGAATTCTTTAACTATGTCAGAACATTGCGCAATTGGAAGAGGAGAACAAGCACTTGAAATTTATGAATAGCATTAAGAAATTTGATGAGGATTTGCCGGAACTTGCTGACAAGGAAGGTGATCAAGCTGAACAGCAACGCCCTGCAAGCGATGTCCATAATTCAACATTACAGGAGCTTGGTTTTGGTGACGAGGAAGAGGATTTGCAAAGTTTGTTTTTGTCTTATTTTGATTTTCATAAAAACATTGATTGGGGGAAAGGGCTAGGTTGGTATGTTGACTGTGTTATTGTTGGTCATTTTTATCTTTGTTTCCTGAGGTAAAAGAAGACTGAATGCTCTTATTATAGGCGTTCATGTCGATACATCCTCGGAAATTATTTATTTTCATAAACAGAACTGAGCAATGTTTCTATATTTGTTCTGTCTAAATTGAATAAACAATTAATAACTGAACATGGGTGTTTATTTAGTATTTATTCCCTCCCTACGTGACTTTTTACTTGATGTACAAAATTGTTAGTCATTTTTTCTACTAAATTTCCCTGTGGCTTCACTCTGATAATTTTGTACTTCTGATAATTTTGTACATAAAGAAAAACACTAACTGGGGGGGGGGGGAGGAATGGGGACTCTAAGTACTGTTTATTTTACATTTATTTTTAGATACAAGTGGTCAATATTCAATGCCAACTCCGGCAAATGCGATGGCTGCGAGTGCAACTGCTGGTTATGATATACCACAACGTTTAAAAACACTTCATAATCTTGTATGTCTTTCTTTTCTGTTTAATTTATCTTATTTAAAATTTCTAAGGTTATCACTTATGCGGCACAAGGACGCTACGAAGTTGCTGTTCCCCTATGTAAGCAAGCATTGGAAGATTTGGAAAAGAACAATGGACATGACCATCCGGATGTCGCTACGTATTTTTTGATTTTTGAATTTGACAAAGTATGTTTATTTTTAAGGATGTTGAACATTATGGCTCTCGTTTACCGGTATTTTAATAATTTTCTTTTAACTAATTTAAATTGAGTAAATTTATAGTGATCAGCGTAAATATAAAGAAGCGTCTACGTTATTGAATGAAGCGTTGGCAATTCGTGAGCGTTGTCTTGGTGAAGACCATCCTGCGGTAATTCTTTTCTTTCGCTGTGAATTTATTTTTCTATAGGTTGCGGCCACTCTCAACAATTTGGCAGTTCTGCACGGAAAGCGCGGAAAGTACAAAGATGCGGAGCCTTTGTGTAAGAGAGCATTGGAGATTTGTGAAAAAGTGCTAGGTGCTGATCATCCGGATGTTGCGAAGCAATTAAATAATTTGGCGTTGATTTATCAAAATCAGGTTGTTATTTTTTTAACTATTATTTTTTCTTGATGTATTTTATAGGGTCTTTACGATGAAGTTGAAAAGTACTACAAACGTGCACTTAAAATTTATGAAGCAAAATTTGGTCAAGATGATCAAAATGTGGCGAAAACGATGAACAATCTTTCCTCTGCTTATCTAAAACAGGGAAAATATAAGGTTTTTGCCTGAATTTCCATTTTTAGTAATTTATTTCATCTTGCAGGAAGCTGAGTTATTGTACAAACAAATATTGACGCGTGCCCATGAACGTCAATATGGAGAGACTAGCAACGACAACAAGTCTATTTGGCAAATTGCTGAGGACCGTGAAAATACGAAGAATCAACATGCAGATAGTGGCATTTATCATGAAAATATTCAGGATGCAATGATGAAAGTCGATAAGTACGCATTTTTATTTAAAGATTTTGGTTGAGGTTTTCTTTTCTTTACGTTTACAAAGTAATTACTTTTTTCCTTTTTACAGTCCAACTGTAACTACAACATTAAAAAATCTTGGAGCACTCTATCGACGTCAAGGAAAGTACCAGGCTGCTGAGACCCTTGAGGATGCTGCTTTGCGGGCTAAAAAACAGGTATTTTCTTGCAAACACTAATAGGGTTGAGGGTGTTTCTGAGGGCGTCGGGGGGTATTTTTTCTTTTTTAACGGTGGTTAATTATCACCGTACCAATTATTCAGGTTTAAAATTTTTTTTGAAATTTTTCGAAAATTTTGAAAAACTTTTTTTAAAGGTCTATGAAGGTGAACGCGCTATGACAAAGGATAACAACCCGGATGTTATCGCGGAGAGAATTAAATTCAACGTGATCGTGTTTCTGCTAAGAATTTCATCGGGTCTGGCTAAGAATTTCCGCTGGATGAGACAGAATTGTTAAAGCTTGGAATTTCTTGTTTTTCGGTTTGTTTTTCATTTTAGGATTTTTTCAAATGGTTGTCTCCCCCACCCTAAGTTTATGCCCATCTGCCTTTCATCTATAGTTTACAATTCCCCCTCGGCTAGCAACCTCTTTTTTTTAGGGACCAATGATCTTCACCATTACCAAAATATTTTATAAAAAGCCTATTTCTAGTTGAAATTAAATCAGCGATATTATTTTCATTTACGGCTACAAGATACTCGTTTGGAGAAAGTAACCCATAAATAAAGGTAATATTCAAAAGTTCTAATCCAATAGAATTTAGGTTTGCTATACCTTCCGTGCACTTCAAAACAGAAATCTCGTTTCCGTCCCGACTCGTCAATATAAATAATAAATTTATAAAACCTTTATGCATGTTTGTCATCCAATTTTACAGCAATAATATTGGGATTATAAATGTTAACATTAATTAAATGTATCTCGGACTAACAGAGACCGTAAACCCCATCGTTGAAAAGATGCGTCGCAACCTGAATAACGGACAACAACACCCAATCAAAATGGGACACACTCTGTCAAACGAAAGCGGAAAAACACAGTTTACAGTGTGTCGCAACCTGAACTCGGACAACACAACTGATTAACATGTGCAACCCTGAAATCGTCGAAAATATCTCATTGGTTATAATTGAACCGATAAGATAATTTCTCCGAGAAAATTAATTTTGGCTATGTAATTATAGAAATCAGTCACCCTCATCCAACGGACCGGACAACATGATTTGAAATTCCGCTTAGCAACCTGATTCGTAAATCGGTAAAACTTAAACGGCGCCCACCCATTTAACCATATACATGTCAAAAAATTCACCCAGTCACCCTCGTCAAAAGACCGGACAACATGAGTAAAATTTTTTGGATTGAAAGGGTGAGTGCTAGCCGAGGGGGAATTGTAAACTATAGATGAAAGGCAGATGGGCATAAACTTAGGGTGGGGGAGACAACCATTTGAAAAAATCCTAAAATGAAAAACAAACCGAAAAACAAGAAATTCCAAGCTTTAACAATTCTGTCTCATCCAGCGGAAATTCTTAGCCAGACCCGATGAAATTCTTAGCAGAAACACGATCACGTTGAATTTAATCCTCTCCGCGATAACATCCGGGTTGTTATCCTTTGTCATAGCGCGTTCACCCTCATAGACCTTTAAAAAAAGTTTTTCAAAATTTTCGAAAAATTTCAAAAAAATTTTTAAACCTGAATAAGAACACCAGTTTAATTGTCAGAATAAGAAGTGAATGTTTGTGAAGTCTGTTGTTGGAATGGTGGTATTTCTCTTGATTAACGGAGTCATGACGCCACCGGCAGTTTCAATTCCGAACGAGAGTTGAGCACCGTCCAAAAGAAGAAGATCCTTTAAAAAAATTTTTTTTCTGGGTGTTCTCCCTCCAAAACCTCCCAAAAAATATACCTGAACATTCTCAGACTTATCGCCAGACAAAATTGCAGCCTGAACAGCAGCTCCATAGGCAACAGCTTCGTCCGGGTTAATGCTCTTGTTAAGTTCTTTGCCAGAAAAGAAGTCAGACAGAAGTTTCTGGACTTTTGGAATACGAGTTGACCCTCCAACCAAAACAATGTCATGGATCTGAGACTTGTCCATCTTAGCATCACGAATTGATTTCTCAACTGGATCCATAGTACTGCGGAACAAATCGGCACAGAGTTCTTCGAAACGAGCACGCGTGATGTTAGTGTAGAAGTCGATTCCATCAAAGAGCGAATCGATTTCAATGCTAAAACGATTCAAGTTAAGGCCAAAAAAATTTCAAAAACAACCTCGCTTGAGTGGAGCTAGACAAAGTCCTCTTAGCACGTTCACAAGCAGTACGAAGACGACGGAGAGCACGCGGATTGGTGGCAAGATCCTTCTTGTGCTTACGCTTGAATTCAGCCACAAAGTGGTTGAACGAGTATTTAATGCTCGTTCGAAATAGCTATTGTTAAACTAAATTTGATTTGAATTCGTGATGCCAGAATACTTTGAAGTCTATGAGTGCAAAATAATATCCGATATTTTTCATATTTGGCATTGCTTCTTTTGAATAACTAATAGTTAAATGAAAGGCACAAGGATTCTGATAGAGTATTTAATGCTCGTTCGAATGAGCTATTGTTAAACTAAATTTGATTTGAATTCGTGATGCCAGAATACTTTGAAGTCTATGAGTGCAAAATAATATCCGATATTTTTCATATTTGGCATTGCTTCTTTTGAATAACTGATAGTTAAATGAAAGGCACAAGGATTCTGATAGAGTATTTAATGCTTGTTCGAATGAGCTATTGTTAAACTAAATTTGATTTGAATTCGTGATGCCAGAATACTTTGAAGTCTATGAGTGCAAAATAATATCCGATATTTTTCATATTTGGCATTCCTTCTTTTGAATAACTGATAGTTAAATGAAAGGCACAAGGATTCTGATAGAGTATTTAATGCTTGTTCGAATGAGCTATTGTTAAACTAAATTTGATTTGAATTCGTGATGCCAGAATACTTTGAAGTCTATGAGTGCAAAATAATATCCGATATTTTTCATATTTAGCATTGCTTCTTTTGAATAACTAATAGTTAAATGAAAGGCACAAGGATTCTGATAGAATATTTAATGCTCGTTCGAATGAGCTATTGTTAAACTAAATTTGATTTGAATTCGTGATGCCACAATACCTTGAAGTCTTTGAGTGCAAAATAATATCTGATATTTTTCATATTTGGCATTGTTTCTTTTGAATAACTAATAGTTAAATGAAAGGCACAAGGATTCTGATAGAGTATTTAATGCTCTTTCGAATGAGCTATTAAGAAACCAAAACGGATTTGAATTCGTGATGCCACGTTACTTTGAAGTTTATAAGTGCCAAAAAATATCCATTATTTTTTAATTTCCCTATAGTAACTTTTGAATAAGCAATAGTAGATTAAATTGCTCTATGTTTCTGGTACAGTATTTAATGCTCTTTCGAATGAGCTATTAATAAACCTAATCGGATTTGAATTCGTGATGCCACGTTACTTTGAAGATTTTAGGTATCAAATAATATCCGACCCGCACTGAAAATCCCGCACTGAACTGACTGACCGACCCCCCATTTTAAAAAATCCTCTCCATAGGTTCAGGCTTTCATACCTCCGAGTTATATCCAAAGGCACGGGTTCTTATTCAATAGATGTAGACAGTAGGGCATTGGGTTTAGGCTTCCTTAGACGTTGACTAGGAAATTCTATAGTAGATGTAATAGTAGATTAAATTGCTCTATGTTTCTGGTACAGTTTTTAATGCTCTTTCGAATGAGCTATTAAGAAACCAAAACGGATTTGAATTCGTGATGCCACGTTACTTTGAAGTTTATAAGTGCCAAAAAATATCCATTATTTTTTAATTTCCCTATAGTAACTTTTGAATAAGCAATAGTAGATTAAATTGCTCTATGTTTCTGGTACAGTATTTAATGCTCTTTCGAATGAGCTATTAATAAACCTAATCGGATTTGAATTCGTGATGCCACGTTACTTTGAAGATTTTAGGTATCAAATAATATCCGACCCGCACTGAAAATCCCGCACTGAACTGACTGACCGACCCCCCATTTTAAAAAATCCTCTCCATAGGTTCAGGCTTTCATACCTCCGAGTTATATCCAAAGGCACGGGTTCTTATTCAATAGGTGTAGACAGTAGGGCATTGGGTTTAGGCTTCCTTAGACGTTGACTAGGACTTAGGTCGTTTTATTGCCATTATTTCATCGCAGTTAAAATTTGGCGTCAAGACATCTCAATTAAAATAACTATCTCAATTAAAATAACTATAAAACAAAGATTATTGATGATCTATTTAAAGATCGTTTTGCTAAAGAAAATGCTGCCTTGC
Source organism: Meloidogyne arenaria (assembly GCA_036172955.1). Taxonomy (NCBI): domain Eukaryota; kingdom Metazoa; phylum Nematoda; class Chromadorea; order Rhabditida; family Meloidogynidae; genus Meloidogyne; species Meloidogyne arenaria. The sequence continues at coordinate 64,045 of JARQAB010000101.1, forward strand.
ATCATTTTCTCGCCTTGCATCATTTTCTCTATCCTGCCTTGCATCATTTTCTCTATCCTTATTTTACGACTTATAATCTTCTAATCTTTTCTAATTTTTCAGCTATCATTTTAAAAAAATCTTAAAAATGTCTAAAGCTAACGCTGTCGGAATTGATCTTGGAACAACGTATTCCTGCGTTGGTGTATTCCAGCATGGAAAAGTTGAAATCATTGCCAATGATCAAGGTTTGTTTCTTGAACGACTTTACGAGTTCTAACTTTATTTTCTTCAGGAAATCGCACGACTTCATCTTATGTGGCTTTTACAGACACTGAACGTCTGATTGGCGATGCTGCTAAAAATCAAGTGGCAATGAATCCGTCGAATACTGTTTTTGGTATTTTCTTTTATTTTTTGATAAACAAGTCAAAAATCATTTTCAGACGCAAAGCGCTTGATTGGACGCAAATTTGACGATCCAGCTGTTCAATCTGACATGAAGCATTGGCCGTTCAAGGTTATTCAAGGAGAAGGTGCTCGTCCAAAAATCCAAGTGGAGGTTAAGGGTGAAATGAAGGCATTCTTTCCTGAGGTTTTTTTTGAAGTTTTCCTTGCTTGAGTTCAATTTTTTGGTTTTTAGGAAGTTTCGGCAATGGTCTTGACTAAAATGAAGGAAACGGCAGAGGCATTTTTGGGCCAAACCGTTAAGGATGCTGTCATCACTGTGCCTGCGTACTTCAACGACAGTCAACGCCAAGCCACAAAGGATGCTGGAACGATTTCTGGACTTAATGTTTTGCGTATCATCAACGAGCCAACTGCTGCGGCTATTGCTTAAGGTTTGGATAAGAAAGGCCAAGGCGAGCGAAATGTTCTGATTTTTGACTTGGGCGGTGGAACTTTTGATGTGTCTATTTTGACTATATAAGATGGAATTTTTGAGGTCAAGTCGACTGCTGGAGACACCTTGGAGGCGAAGATTTTGACAATCGAATGGTTTGGAGTTTTTTGAGGGGTTTTAACTGAAAATATTCTTTAAGGTCAACCACTTTGTGGCTGAATTCAAGCGTAAGCACAAGAAGGATCTTGCCACCAATCCGCGTGCTCTCCGTCGTCTTCGTACTGCTTGTGAACGTGCTAAGAGGACTTTGTCTAGCTCCACTCAAGCGAGGTTGTTTTTGAAATTTTTTTGGCCTTAACTTGAATCGTTTTAGCATTGAAATCGATTCGCTCTTTGATGGAATCGACTTCTACACTAACATCACGCGTGCTCGTTTCGAAGAACTCTGTGCCGATTTGTTCCGCAGTACTATGGATCCAGTTGAGAAATCAATTCGTGATGCTAAGATGGACAAGTCTCAGATCCATGACATTGTTTTGGTTGGAGGGTCAACTCGTATTCCAAAAGTCCAGAAACTTCTGTCTGACTTCTTTTCTGGCAAAGAACTTAACAAGAGCATTAACCCGGACGAAGCTGTTGCCTATGGAGCTGCTGTTCAGGCTGCAATTTTGTCTGGCGATAAGTCTGAGAATGTTCAGGTATATTTTTTGGGAGGTTTTGGAGGGAGAACACCCAGAAAAAAAATTTTTTAAAGGATCTTCTTCTTTTGGACGGTGCTCAACTCTCGTTCGGAATTGAAACTGCCGGTGGCGTCATGACTCCGTTAATCAAGAGAAATACCACCATTCCAACAACAGACTTCACAAACATTCACTTCTTATTCTGACAATTAAACTGGTGTTCTTATTCAGGTTTAAAAATTTTTTTGAAATTTTTCGAAAATTTTGAAAAACTTTTTTTAAAGGTCTATGAGGGTGAACGCGCTATGACAAAGGATAACAACCCGGATGTTATCGCGGAGAGGATTAAATTCAACGTGATCGTGTTTCTGCTAAGAATTTCATCGGGTCTGGCTAAGAATTTCCGCTGGATGAGACAGAATTGTTAAAGCTTGGAATTTCTTGTTTTTCGGTTTGTTTTTCATTTTAGGATTTTTTCAAATGGTTGTCTCCCCCACCCTAAGTTTATGCCCATCTGCCTTTCATCTATAGTTTACAATTCCCCCTCGGCTAGCACTCACCCTTTCAATCCAAAAAATTTTACTCATGTTGTCCGGTCTTTTGACGAGGGTGACTGGGTGAATTTTTTGACATGTATATGGTTAAATGGGTGGGCGCCGTTTAAGTTTTACCGATTTACGAATCAGGTTGCTAAGCGGAATTTCAAATCATGTTGTCCGGTCCGTTGGATGAGGGTGACTGATTTCTATAATTACATAGCCAAAATTAATTTTCTCGGAGAAATTATCTTATCGGTTCAATTATAACCAATGAGATATTTTCGACGATTTCAGGGTTGCACATGTTAATCAGTTGTGTTGTCCGAGTTCAGGTTGCGACACACTGTAAACTGTGTTTTTCCGCTTTCGTTTGACAGAGTGTGTCCCATTTTGATTGGGTGTTGTTGTCCGTTATTCAGGTTGCGACGCATCTTTTCAACGATGGGGTTTACGGTCTCTGTTAGTCCGAGATACATTTAATTAATGTTAACATTTATAATCCCAATATTATTTAAGTAATCGTTTAAATAGCTCTAATTTTTTAATTTTCATATATTGGCTGGTGTTTTTTGTTAATCTGTGGATAAAAGGACTGGTGTAAAATTGGATGACAAACATGCATAAAGGTTTTATAAATTTATTATTTATATTGACGAGTCGGGACGGAAACTTAGTTGACTGGTGGTATTGATCTGCTTATGTTGGATGAGCGTCAGTTGATTGACGAGAAAACATCAATTGTTGATAGGAATTTGGAGAATATACTTTTAGGCGTTGAGGAGGCTCAGGTTTATTAAAATAAATTTTTTGATGTTGTTTCTCATTTCAGGTCATGTTTGCACTTGCTTCGCATTTTCAAAATTTGGAGGCTGACAAACAAAAGTATAAAGCTCAAGTTCGACGTCTATGTCAAGAAAATGCGTGGATTCGTGATGAGGTTTTATAAGCTATTGTTTTTTATAACAAAAAATGTTTCAGTTGAACTCGACTCAACAGCAACTTCGTACAGCAATGCAGGTTTTTTTTTATTTTTCTTTAATTGAATTCTTTAACTATGTCAGAACATTGCGCAATTGGAAGAGGAGAACAAGCACTTGAAATTTATGAATAGCATTAAGAAATTTGATGAGGATTTGCCGGAACTTGCTGAGTTCCGGCAAATCTATGTTTGCCGGAACTCACGGAACTTGCTGAGTTCCGGCAAATCTATGTTTCTGGTACAGTATTTAATGCTCTTTCGAATGAGCTATTAATAAACCTAATCGGATTTGAATTCGTGATGCCACGTTACTTTGAAGATTTTAGGTATCAAATAATATCCGACCCGCACTGAAAATCCCGCACTGAACTGACTGACCGACCCCCCATTTTAAAAAATCCTCTCCATAGGTTCAGGCTTTCATACCTCCGAGTTATATCCAAAGGCACGGGTTCTTATTCAATAGGTGTAGACAGTAGGGCATTGGGTTTAGGCTTCCTTAGACGTTGACTAGGACTTAGGTCGTTTTATTGCCATTATTTCATCGCAGTTAAAATTTGGCGTCAAGACATCTCAATTAAAATAACTATCTCAATTAAAATAACTATAAAACAAAGATTATTGATGATCTATTTAAAGATCGTTTTGCTAAAGAAAATGCTGCCTTGCATCATTTTCTCGCCTTGCATCATTTTCTCTATCCTGCCTTGCATCATTTTCTCTATCCTTATTTTACGACTTATAATCTTCTAATCTTTTCTAATTTTTCAGCTATCATTTTAAAAAAATCTTAAAAATGTCTAAAGCTAACGCTGTCGGAATTGATCTTGGAACAACGTATTCCTGCGTTGGTGTATTCCAGCATGGAAAAGTTGAAATCATTGCCAATGATCAAGGTTTGTTTCTTGAACGACTTTACGAGTTCTAACTTTATTTTCTTCAGGAAATCGCACGACTTCATCTTATGTGGCTTTTACAGACACTGAACGTCTGATTGGCGATGCTGCTAAAAATCAAGTGGCAATGAATCCGTCGAATACTGTTTTTGGTATTTTCTTTTATTTTTTGATAAACAAGTCAAAAATCATTTTCAGACGCAAAGCGCTTGATTGGACGCAAATTTGACGATCCAGCTGTTCAATCTGACATGAAGCATTGGCCGTTCAAGGTTATTCAAGGAGAAGGTGCTCGTCCAAAAATCCAAGTGGAGGTTAAGGGTGAAATGAAGGCATTCTTTCCTGAGGTTTTTTTGAAGTTTTCCTTGCTTGAGTTCAATTTTTTGGTTTTTAGGAAGTTTCGGCAATGGTCTTGACTAAAATGAAGGAAACGGCAGAGGCATTTTTGGGCCAAACCGTTAAGGATGCTGTCATCACTGTGCCTGCGTACTTCAACGACAGTCAACGCCAAGCCACAAAGGATGCTGGAACGATTTCTGGACTTAATGTTTTGCGTATCATCAACGAGCCAACTGCTGCGGCTATTGCTTAAGGTTTGGATAAGAAAGGCCAAGGCGAGCGAAATGTTCTGATTTTTGACTTGGGCGGTGGAACTTTTGATGTGTCTATTTTGACTATATAAGATGGAATTTTTGAGGTCAAGTCGACTGCTGGAGACACCTTGGAGGCGAAGATTTTGACAATCGAATGGTTTGGAGTTTTTTGAGGGGTTTTAACTGAAAATATTCTTTAAGGTCAACCACTTTGTGGCTGAATTCAAGCGTAAGCACAAGAAGGATCTTGCCACCAATCCGCGTGCTCTCCGTCGTCTTCGTACTGCTTGTGAACGTGCTAAGAGGACTTTGTCTAGCTCCACTCAAGCGAGGTTGTTTTTGAAATTTTTTTGGCCTTAACTTGAATCGTTTTAGCATTGAAATCGATTCGCTCTTTGATGGAATCGACTTCTACACTAACATCACGCGTGCTCGTTTCGAAGAACTCTGTGCCGATTTGTTCCGCAGTACTATGGATCCAGTTGAGAAATCAATTCGTGATGCTAAGATGGACAAGTCTCAGATCCATGACATTGTTTTGGTTGGAGGGTCAACTCGTATTCCAAAAGTCCAGAAACTTCTGTCTGACTTCTTTTCTGGCAAAGAACTTAACAAGAGCATTAACCCGGACGAAGCTGTTGCCTATGGAGCTGCTGTTCAGGCTGCAATTTTGTCTGGCGATAAGTCTGAGAATGTTCAGGTATATTTTTTGGGAGGTTTTGGAGGGAGAACACCCAGAAAAAAAATTTTTTTAAAGGATCTTCTTCTTTTGGACGGTGCTCAACTCTCGTTCGGAATTGAAACTGCCGGTGGCGTCATGACTCCGTTAATCAAGAGAAATACCACCATTCCAACAACAGACTTCACAAACATTCACTTCTTATTCTGACAATTAAACTGGTGTTCTTATTCAGGTTTAAAAATTTTTTTGAAATTTTTCGAAAATTTTGAAAAACTTTTTTTAAAGGTCTATGAGGGTGAACGCGCTATGACAAAGGATAACAACCCGGATGTTATCGCGGAGAGGATTAAATTCAACGTGATCGTGTTTCTGCTAAGAATTTCATCGGGTCTGGCTAAGAATTTCCGCTGGATGAGACAGAATTGTTAAAGCTTGGAATTTCTTGTTTTTCGGTTTGTTTTTCATTTTAGGATTTTTTCAAATGGTTGTCTCCCCCACCCTAAGTTTATGCCCATCTGCCTTTCATCTATAGTTTACAATTCCCCCTCGGCTAGCACTCACCCTTTCAATCCAAAAAATTTTACTCATGTTGTCCGGTCTTTTGACGAGGGTGACTGGGTGAATTTTTTGACATGTATATGGTTAAATGGGTGGGCGCCGTTTAAGTTTTACCGATTTACGAATCAGGTTGCTAAGCGGAATTTCAAATCATGTTGTCCGGTCCGTTGGATGAGGGTGACTGATTTCTATAATTACATAGCCAAAATTAATTTTCTCGGAGAAATTATCTTATCGGTTCAATTATAACCAATGAGATATTTTCGACGATTTCAGGGTTGCACATGTTAATCAGTTGTGTTGTCCGAGTTCAGGTTGCGACACACTGTAAACTGTGTTTTTCCGCTTTCGTTTGACAGAGTGTGTCCCATTTTGATTGGGTGTTGTTGTCCGTTATTCAGGTTGCGACGCATCTTTTCAACGATGGGGTTTACGGTCTCTGTTAGTCCGAGATACATTTAATTAATGTTAACATTTATAATCCCAATATTATTTAAGTAATCGTTTAAATAGCTCTAATTTTTTAATTTTCATATATTGGCTGGTGTTTTTTGTTAATCTGTGGATAAAAGGACTGGTGTAAAATTGGATGACAAACATGCATAAAGGTTTTATAAATTTATTATTTATATTGACGAGTCGGGACGGAAACTTAGTTGACTGGTGGTATTGATCTGCTTATGTTGGATGAGCGTCAGTTGATTGACGAGAAAACATCAATTGTTGATAGGAATTTGGAGAATATACTTTTAGGCGTTGAGGAGGCTCAGGTTTATTAAAATAAATTTTTTGATGTTGTTTCTCATTTCAGGTCATGTTTGCACTTGCTTCGCATTTTCAAAATTTGGAGGCTGACAAACAAAAGTATAAAGCTCAAGTTCGACGTCTATGTCAAGAAAATGCGTGGATTCGTGATGAGGTTTTATAAGCTATTGTTTTTTATAACAAAAAATGTTTCAGTTGAACTCGACTCAACAGCAACTTCGTACAGCAATGCAGGTTTTTTTTTATTTTTCTTTAATTGAATTCTTTAACTATGTCAGAACATTGCGCAATTGGAAGAGGAGAACAAGCACTTGAAATTTATGAATAGCATTAAGAAATTTGATGAGGATTTGCCGGAACTTGCTGACAAGGAAGGTGATCAAGCTGAACAGCAACGCCCTGCAAGCGATGTCCATAATTCAACATTACAGGAGCTTGGTTTTGGTGACGAGGAAGAGGATTTGCAAAGTTTGTTTTTGTCTTATTTTGATTTTCATAAAAACATTGATTGGGGGAAAGGGCTAGGTTGGTATGTTGACTGTGTTATTGTTGGTCATTTTTATCTTTGTTTCCTGAGGTAAAAGAAGACTGAATGCTCTTATTATAGGCGTTCATGTCGATACATCCTCGGAAATTATTTATTTTCATAAACAGAACTGAGCAATGTTTCTATATTTGTTCTGTCTAAATTGAATAAACAATTAATAACTGAACATGGGTGTTTATTTAGTATTTATTCCCTCCCTACGTGACTTTTTACTTGATGTACAAAATTGTTAGTCATTTTTTCTACTAAATTTCCCTGTGGCTTCACTCTGATAATTTTGTACTTCTGATAATTTTGTACATAAAGAAAAACACTAACTGGGGGGGGGGGGAGGAATGGGGACTCTAAGTACTGTTTATTTTACATTTATTTTTAGATACAAGTGGTCAATATTCAATGCCAACTCCGGCAAATGCGATGGCTGCGAGTGCAACTGCTGGTTATGATATACCACAACGTTTAAAAACACTTCATAATCTTGTATGTCTTTCTTTTCTGTTTAATTTATCTTATTTAAAATTTCTAAGGTTATCACTTATGCGGCACAAGGACGCTACGAAGTTGCTGTTCCCCTATGTAAGCAAGCATTGGAAGATTTGGAAAAGAACAATGGACATGACCATCCGGATGTCGCTACGTATTTTTTGATTTTTGAATTTGACAAAGTATGTTTATTTTTAAGGATGTTGAACATTATGGCTCTCGTTTACCGGTATTTTAATAATTTTCTTTTAACTAATTTAAATTGAGTAAATTTATAGTGATCAGCGTAAATATAAAGAAGCGTCTACGTTATTGAATGAAGCGTTGGCAATTCGTGAGCGTTGTCTTGGTGAAGACCATCCTGCGGTAATTCTTTTCTTTCGCTGTGAATTTATTTTTCTATAGGTTGCGGCCACTCTCAACAATTTGGCAGTTCTGCACGGAAAGCGCGGAAAGTACAAAGATGCGGAGCCTTTGTGTAAGAGAGCATTGGAGATTTGTGAAAAAGTGCTAGGTGCTGATCATCCGGATGTTGCGAAGCAATTAAATAATTTGGCGTTGATTTATCAAAATCAGGTTGTTATTTTTTTAACTATTATTTTTTCTTGATGTATTTTATAGGGTCTTTACGATGAAGTTGAAAAGTACTACAAACGTGCACTTAAAATTTATGAAGCAAAATTTGGTCAAGATGATCAAAATGTGGCGAAAACGATGAACAATCTTTCCTCTGCTTATCTAAAACAGGGAAAATATAAGGTTTTTGCCTGAATTTCCATTTTTAGTAATTTATTTCATCTTGCAGGAAGCTGAGTTATTGTACAAACAAATATTGACGCGTGCCCATGAACGTCAATATGGAGAGACTAGCAACGACAACAAGTCTATTTGGCAAATTGCTGAGGACCGTGAAAATACGAAGAATCAACATGCAGATAGTGGCATTTATCATGAAAATATTCAGGATGCAATGATGAAAGTCGATAAGTACGCATTTTTATTTAAAGATTTTGGTTGAGGTTTTCTTTTCTTTACGTTTACAAAGTAATTACTTTTTTCCTTTTTACAGTCCAACTGTAACTACAACATTAAAAAATCTTGGAGCACTCTATCGACGTCAAGGAAAGTACCAGGCTGCTGAGACCCTTGAGGATGCTGCTTTGCGGGCTAAAAAACAGGTATTTTCTTGCAAACACTAATAGGGTTGAGGGTGTTTCTGAGGGCGTCGGGGGGTATTTTTTCTTTTTTAACGGTGGTTAATTATCACCGTACCAATTATTCAGGTTTAAAATTTTTTTTGAAATTTTTCGAAAATTTTGAAAAACTTTTTTTAAAGGTCTATGAAGGTGAACGCGCTATGACAAAGGATAACAACCCGGATGTTATCGCGGAGAGAATTAAATTCAACGTGATCGTGTTTCTGCTAAGAATTTCATCGGGTCTGGCTAAGAATTTCCGCTGGATGAGACAGAATTGTTAAAGCTTGGAATTTCTTGTTTTTCGGTTTGTTTTTCATTTTAGGATTTTTTCAAATGGTTGTCTCCCCCACCCTAAGTTTATGCCCATCTGCCTTTCATCTATAGTTTACAATTCCCCCTCGGCTAGCACTCACCCTTTCAATCCAAAAAATTTCACTCATGTTGTCCGGTCTTTTGACGAGGGTGACTGGGTGAATTTTTTGACATGTATATGGTTAAATGGGTGGGCGCCGTTTAAGTTCTACCGATTTACGAATCAGGTTGCTAAGCGGAATTTCAAATCATGTTGTCCGGTCCGTTGGATGAGGGTGACTGATTTCTATAATTACATAGCCAAAATTAATTTTCTCGGAGAAATTATCTTATCGGTTCAATTATAACCAATGAGATATTTTCGACGATTTCAGGGTTGCACATGTTAATCAGTTGTGTTGTCCGAGTTCAGGTTGCGACACACTGTAAACTGTGTTTTTCCTCTTTCGTTTGACAGAGTGTGTCCCATTTTGATTGGGTGTTGTTGTCCGTTATTCAGGTTGCGACGCATCTTTTCAACGATGGGGTTTACGGTCTCTGTTAGTCCGAGATACATTTAATTAATGTTAACATTTATAATCCCAATATTATTTAAGTAATCGTTTAAATAGCTCTAATTTTTTAATTTTCATATATTGGCTGGTGTTTTTTGTTAATCTGTGGATAAAAGGACTGCTGTAAAATTGGATGACAAACATGCATAAAGGTTTTATAAATTTATTATTTATATTGACGAGTCGGGACGGAAACGAGATTTCTGTTTTGAAGTGCACGGAAGGTATAGCAAACCTAAATTCTATTGGATTAGAACTTTTGAATATTACCTTTATTTATGGGTTACTTTCTCCAAACGAGTATCTTGTAGCCGTAAATGAAAATAATATCGCTGATTTAATTTCAACTAGAAATAGGCTTTTTATAAAATATTTTGGTAATGGTGAAGATCATTGGTCCCTAAAAAAAAGAGGTTGAAAATGCCTGTTTTTTTCGTTTTTTCTGGTAATATTAGGTTTTCGCATACGCTGAGCTCGCGCGTGCCGCAAAACTCCGCGCTTCGCGCGGAGTTTTGCGGCACGCGCCTCGCGGGGAGTCTACGGGCGCTGGGTCTGGGCTCGTAACATAAACTTATGCCTATTTTAGCTGCGGTCGGCATGTCTGGTTTCCTCCACAGCGAGAAAAACCTGCACGTAGACCAAAGGTAAGGAGCTAAAATAAAAGATCATAACTTTGTCAAATCAAGTCGGATTTCGTTGATTTTGGTGTCATTCGACTCAGCTCGACGAGCTCTTTCGAATGAGATATTATTTGCATATTCGAATTTTTCGCCCCAAAAAAGTGCTTGGTCCCCCTTTGGTTTTTCGGTTTTCAAAGACCTATATCTCGGCTCGTAGGAATTTCCGCAAAAAAAGAGTGGTACCATTCGACTCAGCTCGCCGAGACGAATCGAATGGTATATAATTTGACCCGTTTCTGAGTGGGCCACCGGCTAAAGTACAGCCATAAAATTTAATAAGCTTGAATATTTAAAAATACAATTAGAACTAATGAACTCAAAGGTAAATGATAAAATTCAAACCTTATTGTCCAAGAAGTTAATTAAGAGAAAAGAGAGAAATTTGCAAAAAAATTGAGCGTAAAGAGAGAATTTGTTGACCTTTTATAGTTTCACTTACAATTTATTATTTATATTCCTTTTCATTTATTTCTGTTTTACATTCATTGAGTTTTTCCAATGATATATAATTTAAATTAAATTTCATTTTACCTTACTTTGACGAAAAAATAAAAAATCAAAGATTTTAAAAAATCATAGATAAGATGATATCATATGATAAATCTGACGTCAGATTCGAGCTCAGCGTATGCGAAAACCTAATATTACCAGAAAAAACGAAAAAAACAGGCATTTTCAACCTCTTTTTTTTAGGGACCAATGATCTTCACCATTACCAAAATATTTTATAAAAAGCCTATTTCTAGTTGAAATTAAATCAGCGATATTATTTTCATTTACGGCTACAAGATACTCGTTTGGAGAAAGTAACCCATAAATAAAGGTAATATTCAAAAGTTCTAATCCAATAGAATTTAGGTTTGCTATACCTTCCGTGCACTTCAAAACAGAAATCTCGTTTCCGTCCCGACTCGTCAATATAAATAATAAATTTATAAAACCTTTATGCATGTTTGTCATCCAATTTTACAGCAGTCCTTTTATCCACAGATTAACAAAAAACACCAGCCAATATATGAAAATTAAAAAATTAGAGCTATTTAAACGATTACTTAAATAATATTGGGATTATAAATGTTAACATTAATTAAATGTATCTCGGACTAACAGAGACCGTAAACCCCATCGTTGAAAAGATGCGTCGCAACCTGAATAACGGACAACAACACCCAATCAAAATGGGACACACTCTGTCAAACGAAAGAGGAAAAACACAGTTTACAGTGTGTCGCAACCTGAACTCGGACAACACAACTGATTAACATGTGCAACCCTGAAATCGTCGAAAATATCTCATTGGTTATAATTGAACCGATAAGATAATTTCTCCGAGAAAATTAATTTTGGCTATGTAATTATAGAAATCAGTCACCCTCATCCAACGGACCGGACAACATGATTTGAAATTCCGCTTAGCAACCTGATTCGTAAATCGGTAGAACTTAAACGGCGCCCACCCATTTAACCATATACATGTCAAAAAATTCACCCAGTCACCCTCGTCAAAAGACCGGACAACATGAGTGAAATTTTTTGGATTGAAAGGGTGAGTGCTAGCCGAGGGGGAATTGTAAACTATAGATGAAAGGCAGATGGGCATAAACTTAGGGTGGGGGAGACAACCATTTGAAAAAATCCTAAAATGAAAAACAAACCGAAAAACAAGAAATTCCAAGCTTTAACAATTCTGTCTCATCCAGCGGAAATTCTTAGCCAGACCCGATGAAATTCTTAGCAGAAACACGATCACGTTGAATTTAATTCTCTCCGCGATAACATCCGGGTTGTTATCCTTTGTCATAGCGCGTTCACCTTCATAGACCTTTAAAAAAAGTTTTTCAAAATTTTCGAAAAATTTCAAAAAAAATTTTAAACCTGAATAATTGGTACGGTGATAATTAACCACCGTTAAAAAAGAAAAAATACCCCCCGACGCCCTCAGAAACACCCTCAACCCTATTAGTGTTTGCAAGAAAATACCTGTTTTTTAGCCCGCAAAGCAGCATCCTCAAGGGTCTCAGCAGCCTGGTACTTTCCTTGACGTCGATAGAGTGCTCCAAGATTTTTTAATGTTGTAGTTACAGTTGGACTGTAAAAAGGAAAAAAGTAATTACTTTGTAAACGTAAAGAAAAGAAAACCTCAACCAAAATCTTTAAATAAAAATGCGTACTTATCGACTTTCATCATTGCATCCTGAATATTTTCATGATAAATGCCACTATCTGCATGTTGATTCTTCGTATTTTCACGGTCCTCAGCAATTTGCCAAATAGACTTGTTGTCGTTGCTAGTCTCTCCATATTGACGTTCATGGGCACGCGTCAATATTTGTTTGTACAATAACTCAGCTTCCTGCAAGATGAAATAAATTACTAAAAATGGAAATTCAGGCAAAAACCTTATATTTTCCCTGTTTTAGATAAGCAGAGGAAAGATTGTTCATCGTTTTCGCCACATTTTGATCATCTTGACCAAATTTTGCTTCATAAATTTTAAGTGCACGTTTGTAGTACTTTTCAACTTCATCGTAAAGACCCTATAAAATACATCAAGAAAAAATAATAGTTAAAAAAATAACAACCTGATTTTGATAAATCAACGCCAAATTATTTAATTGCTTCGCAACATCCGGATGATCAGCACCTAGCACTTTTTCACAAATCTCCAATGCTCTCTTACACAAAGGCTCCGCATCTTTGTACTTTCCGCGCTTTCCGTGCAGAACTGCCAAATTGTTGAGAGTGGCCGCAACCTATAGAAAAATAAATTCACAGCGAAAGAAAAGAATTACCGCAGGATGGTCTTCACCAAGACAACGCTCACGAATTGCCAACGCTTCATTCAATAACGTAGACGCTTCTTTATATTTACGCTGATCACTATAAATTTACTCAATTTAAATTAGTTAAAAGAAAATTATTAAAATACCGGTAAACGAGAGCCATAATGTTCAACATCCTTAAAAATAAACATACTTTGTCAAATTCAAAAATCAAAAAATACGTAGCGACATCCGGATGGTCATGTCCATTGTTCTTTTCCAAATCTTCCAATGCTTGCTTACATAGGGGAACAGCAACTTCGTAGCGTCCTTGTGCCGCATAAGTGATAACCTTAGAAATTTTAAATAAGATAAATTAAACAGAAAAGAAAGACATACAAGATTATGAAGTGTTTTTAAACGTTGTGGTATATCATAACCAGCAGTTGCACTCGCAGCCATCGCATTTGCCGGAGTTGGCATTGAATATTGACCACTTGTATCTAAAAATAAATGTAAAATAAACAGTACTTAGAGTCCCCATTCCTCCCCCCCCCCCAGTTAGTGTTTTTCTTTATGTACAAAATTATCAGAAGTACAAAATTATCAGAGTGAAGCCACAGGGAAATTTAGTAGAAAAAATGACTAACAATTTTGTACATCAAGTAAAAAGTCACGTAGGGAGGGAATAAATACTAAATAAACACCCATGTTCAGTTATTAATTGTTTATTCAATTTAGACAGAACAAATATAGAAACATTGCTCAGTTCTGTTTATGAAAATAAATAATTTCCGAGGATGTATCGACATGAACGCCTATAATAAGAGCATTCAGTCTTCTTTTACCTCAGGAAACAAAGATAAAAATGACCAACAATAACACAGTCAACATACCAACCTAGCCCTTTCCCCCAATCAATGTTTTTATGAAAATCAAAATAAGACAAAAACAAACTTTGCAAATCCTCTTCCTCGTCACCAAAACCAAGCTCCTGTAATGTTGAATTATGGACATCGCTTGCAGGGCGTTGCTGTTCAGCTTGATCACCTTCCTTGTCAGCAAGTTCCGGCAAATCCTCATCAAATTTCTTAATGCTATTCATAAATTTCAAGTGCTTGTTCTCCTCTTCCAATTGCGCAATGTTCTGACATAGTTAAAGAATTCAATTAAAGAAAAATAAAAAAAAACCTGCATTGCTGTACGAAGTTGCTGTTGAGTCGAGTTCAACTGAAACATTTTTTGTTATAAAAAACAATAGCTTATAAAACCTCATCACGAATCCACGCATTTTCTTGACATAGACGTCGAACTTGAGCTTTATACTTTTGTTTGTCAGCCTCCAAATTTTGAAAATGCGAAGCAAGTGCAAACATGACCTGAAATGAGAAACAACATCAAAAAATTTATTTTAATAAACCTGAGCCTCCTCAACGCCTAAAAGTATATTCTCCAAATTCCTATCAACAATTGATGTTTTCTCGTCAATCAACTGACGCTCATCCAACATAAGCAGATCAATACCACCAGTCAACTAAGTTTCCGTCCCGACTCGTCAATATAAATAATAAATTTATAAAACCTTTATGCATGTTTGTCATCCAATTTTACACCAGTCCTTTTATCCACAGATTAACAAAAAACACCAGCCAATATATGAAAATTAAAAAATTAGAGCTATTTAAACGATTACTTAAATAATATTGGGATTATAAATGTTAACATTAATTAAATGTATCTCGGACTAACAGAGACCGTAAACCCCATCGTTGAAAAGATGCGTCGCAACCTGAATAACGGACAACAACACCCAATCAAAATGGGACACACTCTGTCAAACGAAAGCGGAAAAACACAGTTTACAGTGTGTCGCAACCTGAACTCGGACAACACAACTGATTAACATGTGCAACCCTGAAATCGTCGAAAATATCTCATTGGTTATAATTGAACCGATAAGATAATTTCTCCGAGAAAATTAATTTTGGCTATGTAATTATAGAAATCAGTCACCCTCATCCAACGGACCGGACAACATGATTTGAAATTCCGCTTAGCAACCTGATTCGTAAATCGGTAAAACTTAAACGGCGCCCACCCATTTAACCATATACATGTCAAAAAATTCACCCAGTCACCCTCGTCAAAAGACCGGACAACATGAGTAAAATTTTTTGGATTGAAAGGGTGAGTGCTAGCCGAGGGGGAATTGTAAACTATAGATGAAAGGCAGATGGGCATAAACTTAGGGTGGGGGAGACAACCATTTGAAAAAATCCTAAAATGAAAAACAAACCGAAAAACAAGAAATTCCAAGCTTTAACAATTCTGTCTCATCCAGCGGAAATTCTTAGCCAGACCCGATGAAATTCTTAGCAGAAACACGATCACGTTGAATTTAATCCTCTCCGCGATAACATCCGGGTTGTTATCCTTTGTCATAGCGCGTTCACCCTCATAGACCTTTAAAAAAAGTTTTTCAAAATTTTCGAAAAATTTCAAAAAAATTTTTAAACCTGAATAAGAACACCAGTTTAATTGTCAGAATAAGAAGTGAATGTTTGTGAAGTCTGTTGTTGGAATGGTGGTATTTCTCTTGATTAACGGAGTCATGACGCCACCGGCAGTTTCAATTCCGAACGAGAGTTGAGCACCGTCCAAAAGAAGAAGATCCTTTAAAAAAATTTTTTTTCTGGGTGTTCTCCCTCCAAAACCTCCCAAAAAATATACCTGAACATTCTCAGACTTATCGCCAGACAAAATTGCAGCCTGAACAGCAGCTCCATAGGCAACAGCTTCGTCCGGGTTAATGCTCTTGTTAAGTTCTTTGCCAGAAAAGAAGTCAGACAGAAGTTTCTGGACTTTTGGAATACGAGTTGACCCTCCAACCAAAACAATGTCATGGATCTGAGACTTGTCCATCTTAGCATCACGAATTGATTTCTCAACTGGATCCATAGTACTGCGGAACAAATCGGCACAGAGTTCTTCGAAACGAGCACGCGTGATGTTAGTGTAGAAGTCGATTCCATCAAAGAGCGAATCGATTTCAATGCTAAAACGATTCAAGTTAAGGCCAAAAAAATTTCAAAAACAACCTCGCTTGAGTGGAGCTAGACAAAGTCCTCTTAGCACGTTCACAAGCAGTACGAAGACGACGGAGAGCACGCGGATTGGTGGCAAGATCCTTCTTGTGCTTACGCTTGAATTCAGCCACAAAGTGGTTGACCTTAAAGAATATTTTCAGTTAAAACCCCTCAAAAAACTCCAAACCATTCGATTGTCAAAATCTTCGCCTCCAAGGTGTCTCCAGCAGTCGACTTGACCTCAAAAATTCCATCTTATATAGTCAAAATAGACACATCAAAAGTTCCACCGCCCAAGTCAAAAATCAGAACATTTCGCTCGCCTTGGCCTTTCTTATCCAAACCTTAAGCAATAGCCGCAGCAGTTGGCTCGTTGATGATACGCAAAACATTAAGTCCAGAAATCGTTCCAGCATCCTTTGTGGCTTGGCGTTGACTGTCGTTGAAGTACGCAGGCACAGTGATGACAGCATCCTTAACGGTTTGGCCCAAAAATGCCTCTGCCGTTTCCTTCATTTTAGTCAAGACCATTGCCGAAACTTCCTAAAAACCAAAAAATTGAACTCAAGCAAGGAAAACTTCAAAAAAAACCTCAGGAAAGAATGCCTTCATTTCACCCTTAACCTCCACTTGGATTTTTGGACGAGCACCTTCTCCTTGAATAACCTTGAACGGCCAATGCTTCATGTCAGATTGAACAGCTGGATCGTCAAATTTGCGTCCAATCAAGCGCTTTGCGTCTGAAAATGATTTTTGACTTGTTTATCAAAAAATAAAAGAAAATACCAAAAACAGTATTCGACGGATTCATTGCCACTTGATTTTTAGCAGCATCGCCAATCAGACGTTCAGTGTCTGTAAAAGCCACATAAGATGAAGTCGTGCGATTTCCTGAAGAAAATAAAGTTAGAACTCGTAAAGTCGTTCAAGAAACAAACCTTGATCATTGGCAATGATTTCAACTTTTCCATGCTGGAATACACCAACGCAGGAATACGTTGTTCCAAGATCAATTCCGACAGCGTTAGCTTTAGACATTTTTAAGATTTTTTTAAAATGATAGCTGAAAAATTAGAAAAGATTAGAAGATTATAAGTCGTAAAATAAGGATAGAGAAAATGATGCAAGGCAGGATAGAGAAAATGATGCAAGGCGAGAAAATGATGCAAGGCAGCATTTTCTTTAGCAAAACGATCTTTAAATAGATCATCAATAATCTTTGTTTTATAGTTATTTTAATTGAGATAGTTATTTTAATTGAGATGTCTTGACGCCAAATTTTAACTGCGATGAAATAATGGCAATAAAACGACCTAAGTCCTAGTCAACGTCTAAGGAAGCCTAAACCCAATGCCCTACTGTCTACACCTATTGAATAAGAACCCGTGCCTTTGGATATAACTCGGAGGTATGAAAGCCTGAACCTATGGAGAGGATTTTTTAAAATGGGGGGTCGGTCAGTCAGTTCAGTGCGGGATTTTCAGTGCGGGTCGGATATTATTTGATACCTAAAATCTTCAAAGTAACGTGGCATCACGAATTCAAATCCGATTAGGTTTATTAATAGCTCATTCGAAAGAGCATTAAATACTGTACCAGAAACATAGAGCAATTTAATCTACTATTGCTTATTCAAAAGTTACTATAGGGAAATTAAAAAATAATGGATATTTTTTGGCACTTATAAACTTCAAAGTAACGTGGCATCACGAATTCAAATCCGTTTTGGTTTCTTAATAGCTCATTCGAAAGAGCATTAAAAACTGTACCAGAAACATAGAGCAATTTAATCTACTATTACATCTACTATAGAATTTCCTAGTCAACGTCTAAGGAAGCCTAAACCCAATGCCCTACTGTCTACATCTATTGAATAAGAACCCGTGCCTTTGGATATAACTCGGAGGTATGAAAGCCTGAACCTATGGAGAGGATTTTTTAAAATGGGGGGTCGGTCAGTCAGTTCAGTGCGGGATTTTCAGTGCGGGTCGGATATTATTTGATACCTAAAATCTTCAAAGTAACGTGGCATCACGAATTCAAATCCGATTAGGTTTATTAATAGCTCATTCGAAAGAGCATTAAATACTGTACCAGAAACATAGAGCAATTTAATCTACTATTGCTTATTCAAAAGTTACTATAGGGAAATTAAAAAATAATGGATATTTTTTGGCACTTATAAACTTCAAAGTAACGTGGCATCACGAATTCAAATCCGTTTTGGTTTCTTAATAGCTCATTCGAAAGAGCATTAAATACTCTATCAGAATCCTTGTGCCTTTCATTTAACTATTAGTTATTCAAAAGAAACAATGCCAAATATGAAAAATATCAGATATTATTTTGCACTCAAAGACTTCAAGGTATTGTGGCATCACGAATTCAAATCAAATTTAGTTTAACAATAGCTCATTCGAACGAGCATTAAATATTCTATCAGAATCCTTGTGCCTTTCATTTAACTATTAGTTATTCAAAAGAAGCAATGCTAAATATGAAAAATATCGGATATTATTTTGCACTCATAGACTTCAAAGTATTCTGGCATCACGAATTCAAATCAAATTTAGTTTAACAATAGCTCATTCGAACAAGCATTAAATACTCTATCAGAATCCTTGTGCCTTTCATTTAACTATCAGTTATTCAAAAGAAGCAATGCCAAATATGAAAAATATCGGATATTATTTTGCACTCATAGACTTCAAGTATTCTGGCATCACGAATTCAAATCAAATTTAGTTTAACAATAGCTCATTCGAACAAGCATTAAATACTCTATCAGAATCCTTGTGCCTTTCATTTAACTATCAGTTATTCAAAGAAGCAATGCCAAATATGAAAAATATCGGATATTATTTTGCACTCATAGACTTCAAAGTATTCTGGCATCACGAATTCAAATCAAATTTAGTTTAACAATAGCTCATTCGAACGAGCATTAAATACTCTATCAGAATCCTTGTGCCTTTCATTTAACTATTAGTTATTCAAAAGAAGCAATGCCAAATATGAAAAATATCGGATATTATTTTGCACTCATAGACTTCAAAGTATTCTGGCATCACGAATTCAAATCAAATTTAGTTTAACAATAGCTATTTCGAACGAGCATTAAATACTCTATCAGAATCCTTGTGCCTTTCATTTAACTATTAGTTATTCAAAAGAAGCAATGCCAAATATGAAAAATATCGGATATTATTTTGCACTCATAGACTACAAAGTATTCTGGCATCACGAATTCAAATCAAATTTAGTTTAACAATAGCTCATTCGAACGAGCATTAAATACTCTATCAGAATCCTTGTGCCTTTCATTTAACTAATAGTTATTCAAAAGAAGCAATGCCAAATATGAAAAATATCGGATATTATTTTGCACTCATAGACTTCAAAGTATTCTGGCATCACGAATTCAAATCAAATTTAGTTTAACAATAGCTCATTCGAACGAGCATTAAATACTCTATCAGAATCCTTGTGCCTTCATTTAACTATTAGTTATTCAAAAGAAGCAATGCCAAATATGAAAAATATCGGATATTATTTTGCACTCATAGACTTCAAAGTATTCTGGCATCACGAATTCAAATCAAATTTAGTTTAACAATAGCTCATTCGAACGAGCATTAAATACTCTATCAGAATCCTTGTGCCTTTCATTTAACTATTAGTTATTCAAAAGAAGCAATGCCAAATATGAAAAATATCGGATATTATTTTGCACTCATAGACTTCAAAGTATTCTGGCATCACGAATTCAAATCAAATTTAGTTTAACAATAGCTCATTCGAACGAGCATTAAATACTCTATCAGAATCCTTGTGCCTTTCATTTAACTATTAGTTATTCAAAAGAAGCAATGCCAAATATGAAAAAAATATCGGATATTATTTTGCACTCATAGACTTCAAAGTATTCTGGCATCACGAATTCAAATCAAATTTAGTTTAACAATAGCTCATTCGAACGAGCATTAAATACTCTATCAGAATCCTTGTGCCTTTCATTTAACTATTAGTTATTCAAAAGAAGCAATGCCAAATATGAAAAATATCGGATATTATTTTGCACACATAGACTTCAAAGTATTCTGGCATCACGAATTCAAATCAAATTTAGTTTAACAATAGCTCATTCGAACGAGCATTAAATACTCTATCAGAATCCTTGTGCCTTTCATTTAACTATTAGTTATTCAAAAGAAGCAATGCCAAATATGAAAAATATCGGATATTATTTTGCACTCATAGACTTCAAAGTATTCTGGCATCACGAATTCAAATCAAATTTAGTTTAACAATAGCTCATTCGAACGAGCATTAAATACTCTATCAGAATCCTTGTGCCTTTCATTTAACTATTAGTTATTCAAAAGAAGCAATGCCAAATATGAAAAATATCGGATATTATTTTGCACTCATAGACTTCAAAGTATTCTGGCATCACGAATTCAAATCAAATTTAGTTTAACAATAGCTCATTCGAACGAGCATTAAATACTCTATCAGAATCCTTCTGCCTTTCATTTAACTATTAGTTATTCAAAAGAAGCAATGCCAAATATGAAAAATATCGGATATTATTTTGCACTCATAGACTTCAAAGTATTCTGGCATCACGAATTCAAATCAAATTTAGTTTAACAATAGCTCATTCGAACGAGCATTAAATACTCTATCAGAATCCTTGTGCCTTTCATTTAACTATTAGTTATTCAAAAGAAGCAATGCCAAATATGAAAAATATCGGATATTATTTTGCACTCATAGACTTCAAAGTATTCTGGCATCACGAATTCAAATCAAATTTAGTTTAACAATAGCTCATTCGAACGAGCATTAAATACTCTATCAGAATCCTTGTGCCTTTCATTTAACTATTAGTATTCAAAAGAAGCAAAGCCAAATATGAAAATATCGGATATTATTTTGCACTCATAGACTTCAAAGTATTCTGGCATCACGAATTCAAATCAAATTTAGTTTAACAATAGCTCATTCGAACGAGCATTAATACTCTATCAGAATCCTTGTGCCTTTCATTTAACTATTAGTTATTCAAAAGAAGCAATGCCAAATATGAAAAATATCGGATATTATTTTGCACACATAGACTTCAAAGTATTCTGGCATCACGAATTCAAATCAAATTTAGTTTAACAATAGCTCATTCGAACGAGCATTAAATACTCTATCAGAATCCTTGTGCCTTTCATTTAACTATTAGTTATTCAAAAGAAGCAATGCCAAATATGAAAAATATCGGATATTATTTTGCACTCATAGACTTCAAAGTATTCTGGCATCACGAATTCAAATCAAATTTAGTTTAACAATAGCTCATTCGAACGAGCATTAAATACTCTATCAGAATCCTTGTGCCTTTCATTTAACTATTAGTTATTCAAAAGAAGCAATGCCAAATATGAAAAATATCGGATATTATTTTGCACTCATAGACTTCAAAGTATTTTGGCATCACGAATTCAAATCAAATTTAGTTTAACAATAGCTCATTCGAACGAGCATTAAATACTCTATCAGAATCCTTGTGCCTTTCATTTAACTATTAGTTATTCAAAAGAAGCAATGCCAAATATGAAAAATATCGGATATTATTTTGCACTCATAGACTTCAAAGTATTCTGGCATCACGAATTCAAATCAAATTTAGTTTAACAATAGCTCATTCGAACGAGCATTAAATACTCTATCAGAATCCTTGTGCCTTTCATTTAACTATTAGTTATTCAAAAGAAGCAATGCCAAATATGAAAAATATCGGATATTATTTTGCACTCATAGACTTCAAAGTATTCTGGCATCACGAATTCAAATCAAATTTAGTTTAACAATAGCTCATTCGAACGAGCATTAAATACTCTATCAGAATCCTTGTGCCTTTCATTTAACTATTAGTTATTCAAAAGAAGCAATGCCAAATATGAAAAATATCGGATATTATTTTGCACTCATAGACTACAAAGTATTCTGGCATCACGAATTCAAATCAAATTTAGTTTAACAATAGCTCATTCGAACGAGCATTAAATACTCTATCAGAATCCTTGTGCCTTTCATTTAACTATTAGTTATTCAAAAGAAGCAATGCCAAATATGAAAAATATCGGATTTTATTTTGCACTCATAGACTTCAAAGTATTCTGGCATCACGAATTCAAATCAAATTTAGTTTAACAATAGCTCATTCGAACGAGCATTAAATACTCTATCAGAATCCTTGTGCCTTTCATTTAACTATTAGTTATTCAAAAGAAGCAATGCCAAATATGAAATATATCAGATATTATTTTGCACTCATAGACTTCAAAGTATTGTGGCATCACGAATTCAAATCAAATTTAGTTTAACAATAGCTCATTCGAACGAGCATTAAATACTCTATCAGAATCCTTGTGCCTTTCATTTAACTATTAGTTATTCAAAAGAAGCAATGCCAAATATGAAAAATATCGGATATTATTTTGGACTCATAGATTTCAAAGTATTGTGGCATCACGAATTCAAATCAAATTTAGTTTAACAATAGCTCATTCGAACGAGCATTAAATACTCTATCAGAATCCTTGTGCCTTTCATTTAACTATTAGTTATTCAAAAGAAGCAATGCCAAATATGAAAAATATCGGATATTATTTTTCACTCATAGACTTCAAAGTATTCTGGCATCACGAATTCAAATCAAATTTAGTTTAACAATAGCTCTTTCGAACGAGCATTAAATACTCTATCAGAATCCTTGTGCCTTCATTTAACTATTAGTTATTCAAAAGAAGCAATGCCAAATATGAAAATATCGGATATTATTTTGGACTCATAGATTCAAAGTATTCTGGCATCACGAATTCAAATCAAATTTAGTTTAACAATAGCTCATTCGAACGAGCATTAAATACTCTATCAGAATCCTTGTGCCTTTCATTTAACTATTAGTTATTCAAAAGAAGCAATGCCAAATATGAAAAATATCGGATATTATTTTGGACTCATAGACTTCAAAGTATTGTGGCATCACGAATTCAAATCAAATTTAGTTTAACAATAGCTCATTCGAACGAGCATTAAAATACTCTATCAGAATCCTTGTGCCTTTCATTTAACTATTAGTTATTCAAAAGAAGCAATGCCAAATATGAAAAATATCGGATATTATTTTGCACTCATAGACTTCAAAGTATTGTGGCATCACGAATTCAAATCAAATTTAGTTTAACAATAGCTCATTCGAACGAGCATTAAATACTCTATCAGAATCCTTGTGCCTTTCATTTAACTATTAGTTATTCAAAAGAAGCAATGCCAAATATGAAAAATATCGGATATTATTTTGGACTCATAGACTTCAAAGTATTGTGGCATCACGAATTCAAATCAAATTTAGTTTAACAATAGCTCATTCGAACGAGCATTAAATACTCTATCAGAATCCTTGTGCCTTTCATTTAACTATTAGTTATTCAAAAGAAGCAATGCCAAATATGAAAAATATCGGATATTATTTTGGACTCATAGACTTCAAAGTATTGTGGCATCACGAATTCAAATCAAATTTAGTTTAACAATAGCTCATTCGAACGAGCATTAAATACTCTATCAGAATCCTTGTGCCTTTCATTTAACTATTAGTTATTCAAAAGAAGCATGCCCAAATATGAAAAATATCGGATATTATTTTGGACTCATAGACTTCAAAGTATTGTGGCATCACGAATTCAAATCAAATTTAGTTTAACAATAGCTCATTCGAACGAGCATTAAATACTCTATCAGAATCCTTGTGCCTTTCATTTAACTATTAGTTATTCAAAAGAAGCAATGCCAAATATGAAAAATATCGGATATTATTTTGGACTCATAGACTTCAAAGTATTGTGGCATCACGAATTCAAATCAAATTTAGTTTAACAATAGCTCATTCGAACGAGCATTAAATACTCTATCAGAATCCTTGTGCCTTTCATTTAACTATTAGTTATTCAAAAGAAGCAATGCCAAATATGAAAAATATCGGATATTATTTTGGACTCATAGACTTCAAAGTATTGTGGCATCACGAATTCAAATCAAATTTAGTTTAACAATAGCTCATTCGAACGAGCATTAAATACTCTATCAGAATCCTTGTGCCTTTCATTTAACTATTAGTTATTCAAAAGAAGCAATGCCAAAGAAGAAAATATCGGATATTATTTTGGACTCATAGACTTCAAAGTATTGTGGCATCACGAATTCAAATCAAATTTAGTTTAACAATAGCTCATTCGAACGAGCATTAAATACTCTATCAGAATCCTTGTGCCTTTCATTTAACTATTAGTTATTCAAAAGAAGCAATGCCAAATATGAAAAATATCGGATATTATTTTGGACTCATAGACTTCAAAGTATTGTGGCATCACGAATTCAAATCAAATTTAGTTTAACAATAGCTCATTCGAACGAGCATTAAATACTCTATCAGAATCCTTGTGCCTTTCATTTAACTATTAGTTATTCAAAAGAAGCAATGCCAATATGAAAAATATCGGATATTATTTTGGACTCATAGACTTCAAAGTATTGTGGCATCACGAATTCAAATCAAATTTAGTTTAACAATAGCTCATTCGAACGAGCATTAAATACTCTATCAGAATCCTTGTGCCTTTCATTTAACTATTAGTTATTCAAAAGAAGCAATGCCAAATATGAAAAATATCGGATATTATTTTGGACTCATAGAATTCAAAGTATTGTGGCATCACGAATTCAAATCAAATTTAGTTTAACAATAGCTCATTCGAACGAGCATTAAATACTCTATCAGAATCCTTGTGCCTTTCATTTAACTATTAGTTATTCAAAGAAGCAATGCCAAATATGAAAAATATCGGATATTATTTTGGACTCATAGACTTCAAAGTATTGTGGCATCACGAATTCAAATCAAATTTAGTTTAACAATAGCTCATTCGAACGAGCATTAAATACTCTATCAGAATCCTTGTGCCTTTCATTTAACTATTAGTTATTCAAAAGAAGCAATGCCAAATATGAAAAATATCGGATATTATTTTGGACTCATAGACTTCAAAGTATTGTGGCATCACGAATTCAAATCAAATTTAGTTTAACAATAGCTCATTCGAACGAGCATTAAATACTCTATCAGAATCCTTGTGCCTTTCATTTAACTATTAGTTATTCAAAAGAAGCAATGCCAAATATGAAAAATATCGGATATTATTTTGGACTCATAGACTTCAAAGTATTGTGGCATCACGAATTCAAATCAAATTTAGTTTAACAATAGCTCATTCGAACGAGCATTAAATACTCTATCAGAATCCTTGTGCCTTTCATTTAACTATTAGTTATTCAAAAGAAGCAATGCCAAATATGAAAAATATCGGATATTATTTTGGACTCATAGACTTCAAAGTATTGTGGCATCACGAATTCAAATCAAATTTAGTTTAACAATAGCTCATTCGAACGAGCATTAAATACTCTATCAGAATCCTTGTGCCTTTCATTTAACTATTAGTTATTCAAAAGAAGCAATGCCAAATATGAAAAATATCGGATATTATTTTGGACTCATAGACTTCAAAGTATTGTGGCATCACGAATTCAAATCAAATTTAGTTTAACAATAGCTCATTCGAACGAGCATTAAATACTCTATCAGAATCCTTGTGCCTTTCATTTAACTATTAGTTATTCAAAAGAAGCAATGCCAAATATGAAAAATATCGGATATTATTTTGGACTCATAGACTTCAAAGTATTGTGGCATCACGAATTCAAATCAAATTTAGTTTAACAATAGCTCATTCGAACGAGCATTAAATACTCTATCAGAATCCTTGTGCCTTTCATTTAACTATTAGTTATTCAAAAGAAGCAATGCCAAATATGAAAAATATCGGATATTATTTTGGACTCATAGACTTCAAAGTATTGTGGCATCACGAATTCAAATCAAATTTAGTTTAACAATAGCTCATTCGAACGAGCATTAAATACTCTATCAGAATCCTTGTGCCTTTCATTTAACTATTAGTTATTCAAAAGAAGCAATGCCAAATATGAAAAATATCGGATATTATTTTGGACTCATAGACTTCAAAGTATTGTGGCATCACGAATTCAAATCAAATTTAGTTTAACAATAGCTCATTACGCCACTCATTATATACTCTATCAGAATCCTTGTGCCTTTCATTTAACTATTAGTTATTCAAAAGAAGCAATGCCAAATATGAAAAATATCGGATATTATTTTGGACTCATAGACTTCAAAGTATTGTGGCATCACGAATTCAAATCAAATTTAGTTTAACAATAGCTCATTCGAACGAGCATTAAATACTCTATCAGAATCCTTGTGCCTTTCATTTAACTATTAGTTATTCAAAAGAAGCAATGCCAAATATGAAAAATATCGGATATTATTTTGGACTCATAGACTTCAAAGTATTGTGGCATCACGAATTCAAATCAAATTTAGTTTAACAATAGCTCATTCGAACGAGCATTAAATACTCTATCAGAATCCTTGTGCCTTTCATTTAACTATTAGTTATTCAAAAGAAGCAATGCCAAATATGAAAAATATCGGATATTATTTTGGACTCATAGACTTCAAAGTATTGTGGCATCACGAATTCAAATCAAATTTAGTTTAACAATAGCTCATTCGAACGAGCATTAAATACTCTATCAGAATCCTTGTGCCTTTCATTTAACTATTAGTTATTCAAAAGAAGCAATGCCAAATATGAAAAATATCGGATATTATTTTGGACTCATAGATTTCAAAGTATTGTGGCATCACGAATTCAAATCAAATTTAGTTTAACAATAGCTCATTCGAACGAGCATTAAATACTCTATCAGAATCCTTGTGCCTTTCATTTAACTATTAGTTATTCAAAAGAAGCAATGCCAAATATGAAAATATCGGATATTATTTTGGACTCATAGACTTCAAAGTATTGTGGCATCACGAATTCAAATCAAATTTAGTTTAACATAGCTCATTCGAACGAGCATTAAATACTCTATCAGAATCCTTGTGCCTTTCATTTAACTATTAGTTATTCAAAAGAAGCAATGCCAAATATGAAAAATATCGGATATTATTTTGGACTCATAGACTTCAAAGTATTGTGGCATCACGAATTCAAATCAAATTTAGTTTAACAATAGCTCATTCGAACGAGCATTAAATACTCTATCAGAATCCTTGTGCCTTTCATTTAACTATTAGTTATTCAAAAGAAGCAATGCCAAATATGAAAAATATCGGATATTATTTTGGACTCATAGACTTCAAAGTATTGTGGCATCACGAATTCAAATCAAATTTAGTTTAACAATAGCTCATTCGAACGAGCATTAAATACTCTATCAGAATCCTTGTGCCTTTCATTTAACTATTAGTTATTCAAAAGAAGCAATGCCAAATATGAAAAATATCGGATATTATTTTGGACTCATAGACTTCAAAGTATTGTGGCATCACGAATTCAAATCAAATTTAGTTTAACAATAGCTCATTCGAACGAGCATTAAATACTCTATCAGAATCCTTGTGCCTTTCATTTAACTATTAGTTATTCAAAAGAAGCAATGCCAAATATGAAAAATATCGGATATTATTTTGGACTCATAGACTTCAAAGTATTGTGGCATCACGAATTCAAATCAAATTTAGTTTAACAATAGCTCATTCGAACGAGCATTAAATACTCTATCAGAATCCTTGTGCCTTTCATTTAACTATTAGTTATTCAAAAGAAGCAATGCCAAATATGAAAAATATCGGATATTATTTTTGGACTCATAGACTTCAAAGTATTGTGGCATCACGAATTCAAATCAAATTTAGTTTAACAATAGCTCATTCGAACGAGCATTAAATACTCTATCAGAATCCTTGTGCCTTTCATTTAACTATTAGTTATTCAAAAGAAGCAATGCCAAATATGAAAAATATCGGATATTATTTTGGACTCATAGACTTCAAAGTATTGTGGCATCACGAATTCAAATCAAATTTAGTTTAACAATAGCTCATTCGAACGAGCATTAAATACTCTATCAGAATCCTTGTGCCTTTCATTTAACTATTAGTTATTCAAAAGAAGCAATGCCAAATATGAAAAATATCGGATATTATTTTGGACTCATAGACTTCAAAGTATTGTGGCATCACGAATTCAAATCAAATTTAGTTTAACAATAGCTCATTCGAACGAGCATTAAATACTCTATCAGAATCCTTGTGCCTTTCATTTAACTATTAGTTATTCAAAAGAAGCAATGCCAAATATGAAAAATATCGGATATTATTTTGGACTCATAGACTTCAAAGTATTGTGGCATCACGAATTCAAATCAAATTTAGTTTAACAATAGCTCATTCGAACGAGCATTAAATACTCTATCAGAATCCTTGTGCCTTTCATTTAACTATTAGTTATTCAAAAGAAGCAATGCCAAATATGAAAAATATCGGATATTATTTTGGACTCATAGACTTCAAAGTATTGTGGCATCACGAATTCAAATCAAATTTAGTTTAACAATAGCTCATTCGAACGAGCATTAAATACTCTATCAGAATCCTTGTGCCTTTCATTTAACTATTAGTTATTCAAAAGAAGCAATGCCAAATATGAAAAATATCGGATATTATTTTGGACTCATAGACTTCAAAGTATTGTGGCATCACGAATTCAAATCAAATTTAGTTTAACTATAGCTCATTCGAACGAGCATTAAATACTCTATCAGAATCCTTGTGCCTTTCATTTAACTATTAGTTATTCAAAAGAAGCAATGCCAAATATGAAAAATATCGGATATTATTTTGGACTCATAGACTTCAAAGTATTGTGGCATCACGAATTCAAATCAAATTTAGTTTAACAATAGCTCATTCGAACGAGCATTAAATACTCTATCAGAATCCTTGTGCCTTTCATTTAACTATTAGTTATTCAAAAGAAGCAATGTTAAATATGAAAAATATCGGATATTATTTTGGACTCATAGACTTCAAAGTATTGTGGCATCACGAATTCAAATCAAATTTAGTTTAACAATAGCTCATTCGAACGAGCATTAAATACTCTATCAGAATCCTTGTGCCTTTCATTTAACTATTAGTTATTCAAAAGAAGCAATGCCAAATATGAAAAATATCGGATATTATTTTGGACTCATAGACTTCAAAGTATTGTGGCATCACGAATTCAAATCAAATTTAGTTTAACAATAGCTCATTCGAACGAGCATTAAATACTCTATCAGAATCCTTGTGCCTTTCATTTAACTATTAGTTATTCAAAAGAAGCAATGCCAAATATGAAAAATATCGGATATTATTTTGGACTCATAGACTTCAAAGTATTGTGGCATCACGAATTCAAATCAAATTTAGTTTAACAATAGCTCATTCGAACGAGCATTAAATACTCTATCAGAATCCTTGTGCCTTTCATTTAACTATTAGTTATTCAAAAGAAGCAATGTTAAATATGAAAAATATCGGATATTATTTTGGACTCATAGACTTCAAAGTATTGTGGCATCACGAATTCAAATCAAATTTAGTTTAACAATAGCTCATTCGAACGAGCATTAAATACTCTATCAGAATCCTTGTGCCTTTCATTTAACTATTAGTTATTCAAAAGAAGCAATGCCAAATATGAAAAATATCGGATATTATTTTGGACTCATAGACTTCAAAGTATTGTGGCATCACGAATTCAAATCAAATTTAGTTTAACAATAGCTCATTCGAACGAGCATTAAATACTCTATCAGAATCCTTGTGCCTTTCATTTAACTATTAGTTATTCAAAAGAAGCAATGCCAAATATGAAAAATATCGGATATTATTTTGGACTCATAGACTTCAAAGTATTGTGGCATCACGAATTCAAATCAAATTTAGTTTAACAATAGCTCATTCGAACGAGCATTAAATACTCTATCAGAATCCTTGTGCCTTTCATTTAACTATTAGTTATTCAAAAGAAGCAATGCCAAATATGAAAAATATCGGATATTATTTTGGACTCATAGACTTCAAAGTATTGTGGCATCACGAATTCAAATCAAATTTAGTTTAACAATAGCTCATTCGAACGAGCATTAAATACTCTATCAGAATCCTTGTGCCTTTCATTTAACTATTAGTTATTCAAAAGAAGCAATGCCAAATATGAAAAATATCGGATATTATTTTGGACTCATAGACTTCAAAGTATTGTGGCATCACGAATTCAAATCAAATTTAGTTTAACAATAGCTCATTCGAACGAGCATTAAATACTCTATCAGAATCCTTGTGCCTTTCATTTAACTATTAGTTATTCAAAAGAAGCAATGTTAAATATGAAAAATATCGGATATTATTTTGGACTCATAGACTTCAAAGTATTGTGGCATCACGAATTCAAATCAAATTTAGTTTAACAATAGCTCATTCGAACGAGCATTAAATACTCTATCAGAATCCTTGTGCCTTTCATTTAACTATTAGTTATTCAAAAGAAGCAATGCCAAATATGAAATTAATCGGATATTATTTTGGACTCATAGACTTCAAAGTATTGTGGCATCACGAATTCAAATCAAATTTAGTTTAACAATAGCTCATTCGAACGAGCATTAAATACTCTATCAGAATCCTTGTGCCTTTCATTTAACTATTAGTTATTCAAAAGAAGCAATGCCAAATATGAAAAATATCGGATATTATTTTGGACTCATAGACTTCAAAGTATTGTGGCATCACGAATTCAAATCAAATTTAGTTTAACAATAGCTCATTCGAACGAGCATTAAATACTCTATCAGAATCCTTGTGCCTTTCATTTAACTATTAGTTATTCAAAAGAAGCAATGCCAAATATGAAAAATATCGGATATTATTTTGGACTCATAGACTTCAAAGTATTGTGGCATCACGAATTCAAATCAAATTTAGTTTAACAATAGCTCATTCGAACGAGCATTAAATACTCTATCAGAATCCTTGTGCCTTTCATTTAACTATTAGTTATTCAAAAGAAGCAATGCCAAATATGAAAAATATCGGATATTATTTTGGACTCATAGACTTCAAAGTATTGTGGCATCACGAATTCAAATCAAATTTAGTTTAACAATAGCTCATTCGAACGAGCATTAAATACTCTATCAGAATCCTTGTGCCTTTCATTTAACTATTAGTTATTCAAAAGAAGCAATGCCAAATATGAAAAATATCGGATATTATTTTGGACTCATAGACTTCAAAGTATTGTGGCATCACGAATTCAAATCAAATTTAGTTTAACAATAGCTCATTCGAACGAGCATTAAATACTCTATCAGAATCCTTGTGCCTTTCATTTAACTATTAGTTATTCAAAAGAAGCAATGTTAAATATGAAAAATATCGGATATTATTTTGGACTCATAGACTTCAAAGTATTGTGGCATCACGAATTCAAATCAAATTTAGTTTAACAATAGCTCATTCGAACGAGCATTAAATACTCTATCAGAATCCTTGTGCCTTTCATTTAACTATTAGTTATTCAAAAGAAGCAATGTTAAATATGAAAAATATCGGATATTATTTTGGACTCATAGACTTCAAAGTATTGTGGCATCACGAATTCAAATCAAATTTAGTTTAACAATAGCTCATTCGAACGAGCATTAAATACTCTATCAGAATCCTTGTGCCTTTCATTTAACTATTAGTTATTCAAAAGAAGCAATGCCAAATATGAAAAATATCGGATATTATTTTGGACTCATAGACTTCAAAGTATTGTGGCATCACGAATTCAAATCAAATTTAGTTTAACAATAGCTCATTCGAACGAGCATTAAATACTCTATCAGAATCCTTGTGCCTTTCATTTAACTATTAGTTATTCAAAAGAAGCAATGCCAAATATGAAAAATATCGGATATTATTTTGGACTCATAGACTTCAAAGTATTGTGGCATCACGAATTCAAATCAAATTTAGTTTAACAATAGCTCATTCGAACGAGCATTAAATACTCTATCAGAATCCTTGTGCCTTTCATTTAACTATTAGTTATTCAAAAGAAGCAATGTTAATATGAAAAATATCGGATATTATTTTGGACTCATAGACTTCAAAGTATTGTGGCATCACGAATTCAAATCAAATTTAGTTTAACAATAGCTCATTCGAACGAGCATTAAATACTCTATCAGAATCCTTGTGCCTTTCATTTAACTATTAGTTATTCAAAAGAAGCAATGCCAAATATGAAAAATATCGGATATTATTTTGGACTCATAGACTTCAAAGTATTGTGGCATCACGAATTCAAATCAAATTTAGTTTAACAATAGCTCATTCGAACGAGCATTAAATACTCTATCAGAATCCTTGTGCCTTTCATTTAACTATTAGTTATTCAAAAGAAGCAATGTTAAATATGAAAAATATCGGATATTATTTTGGACTCATAGACTTCAAAGTATTGTGGCATCACGAATTCAAATCAAATTTAGTTTAACAATAGCTCATTCGAACGAGCATTAAATACTCTATCAGAATCCTTGTGCCTTTCATTTAACTATTAGTTATTCAAAAGAAGCAATGCCAAATATGAAAAATATCGGATATTATTTTGGACTCATAGACTTCAAAGTATTGTGGCATCACGAATTCAAATCAAATTTAGTTTAACAATAGCTCATTCGAACGAGCATTAAATACTCTATCAGAATCCTTGTGCCTTTCATTTAACTATTAGTTATTCAAAAGAAGCAATGCCAAATATGAAAAATATCGGATATTATTTTGGACTCATAGACTTCAAAGTATTGTGGCATCACGAATTCAAATCAAATTTAGTTTAACAATAGCTCATTCGAACGAGCATTAAATACTCTATCAGAATCCTTGTGCCTTTCATTTAACTATTAGTTATTCAAAAGAAGCAATGCCAAATATGAAAAATATCGGATATTATTTTGGACTCATAGACTTCAAAGTATTGTGGCATCACGAATTCAAATCAAATTTAGTTTAACAATAGCTCATTCGAACGAGCATTAAATACTCTATCAGAATCCTTGTGCCTTTCATTTAACTATTAGTTATTCAAAAGAAGCAATGTTAAATATGAAAAATATCGGATATTATTTTGGACTCATAGACTTCAAAGTATTGTGGCATCACGAATTCAAATCAAATTTAGTTTAACAATAGCTCATTCGAACGAGCATTAAATACTCTATCAGAATCCTTGTGCCTTTCATTTAACTATTAGTTATTCAAAAGAAGCAATGTTAAATATGAAAAATATCGGATATTATTTTGGACTCATAGACTTCAAAGTATTGTGGCATCACGAATTCAAATCAAATTTAGTTTAACAATAGCTCATTCGAACGAGCATTAAATACTCTATCAGAATCCTTGTGCCTTTCATTTAACTATTAGTTATTCAAAAGAAGCAATGTTAAATATGAAAAATATCGGATATTATTTTGGACTCATAGACTTCAAAGTATTGTGGCATCACGAATTCAAATCAAATTTAGTTTAACAATAGCTCATTCGAACGAGCATTAAATACTCTATCAGAATCCTTGTGCCTTTCATTTAACTATTAGTTATTCAAAAGAAGCAATGCCAAATATGAAAAATATCGGATATTATTTTGGACTCATAGACTTCAAAGTATTGTGGCATCACGAATTCAAATCAAATTTAGTTTAACAATAGCTCATTCGAACGAGCATTAAATACTCTATCAGAATCCTTGTGCCTTTCATTTAACTATTAGTTATTCAAAAGAAGCAATGTTAAATATGAAAAATATCGGATATTATTTTGGACTCATAGACTTCAAAGTATTGTGGCATCACGAATTCAAATCAAATTTAGTTTAACAATAGCTCATTCGAACGAGCATTAAATACTCTATCAGAATCCTTGTGCCTTTCATTTAACTATTAGTTATTCAAAAGAAGCAATGTTAAATATGAAAAATATCGGATATTATTTTGGACTCATAGACTTCAAAGTATTGTGGCATCACGAATTCAAATCAAATTTAGTTTAACAATAGCTCATTCGAACGAGCATTAAATACTCTATCAGAATCCTTGTGCCTTTCATTTAACTATTAGTTATTCAAAAGAAGCAATGTTAAATATGAAAAATATCGGATATTATTTTGGACTCATAGACTTCAAAGTATTGTGGCATCACGAATTCAAATCAAATTTAGTTTAACAATAGCTCATTCGAACGAGCATTAAATACTCTATCAGAATCCTTGTGCCTTTCATTTAACTATTAGTTATTCAAAAGAAGCAATGCCAAATATGAAAAATATCGGATATTATTTTGGACTCATAGACTTCAAAGTATTGTGGCATCACGAATTCAAATCAAATTTAGTTTAACAATAGCTCATTCGAACGAGCATTAAATACTCTATCAGAATCCTTGTGCCTTTCATTTAACTATTAGTTATTCAAAAGAAGCAATGTTAAATATGAAAAATATCGGATATTATTTTGGACTCATAGACTTCAAAGTATTGTGGCATCACGAATTCAAATCAAATTTAGTTTAACAATAGCTCATTCGAACGAGCATTAAATACTCTATCAGAATCCTTGTGCCTTTCATTTAACTATTAGTTATTCAAAAGAAGCAATGTTAAATATGAAAAATATCGGATATTATTTTGGACTCATAGACTTCAAAGTATTGTGGCATCACGAATTCAAATCAAATTTAGTTTAACAATAGCTCATTCGAACGAGCATTAAATACTCTATCAGAATCCTTGTGCCTTTCATTTAACTATTAGTTATTCAAAAGAAGCAATGCCAAATATGAAAAATATCGGATATTATTTTGGACTCATAGACTTCAAAGTATTGTGGCATCACGAATTCAAATCAAATTTAGTTTAACAATAGCTCATTCGAACGAGCATTAAATACTCTATCAGAATCCTTGTGCCTTTCATTTAACTATTAGTTATTCAAAAGAAGCAATGCCAAATATGAAAAATATCGGATATTATTTTGGACTCATAGACTTCAAAGTATTGTGGCATCACGAATTCAAATCAAATTTAGTTTAACAATAGCTCATTCGAACGAGCATTAAATACTCTATCAGAATCCTTGTGCCTTTCATTTAACTATTAGTTATTCAAAAGAAGCAATGTTAAATATGAAAAATATCGGATATTATTTTGGACTCATAGACTTCAAAGTATTGTGGCATCACGAATTCAAATCAAATTTAGTTTAACAATAGCTCATTCGAACGAGCATTAAATACTCTATCAGAATCCTTGTGCCTTTCATTTAACTATTAGTTATTCAAAAGAAGCAATGCCAAATATGAAAAATATCGGATATTATTTTGGACTCATAGACTTCAAAGTATTGTGGCATCACGAATTCAAATCAAATTTAGTTTAACAATAGCTCATTCGAACGAGCATTAAATACTCTATCAGAATCCTTGTGCCTTTCATTTAACTATTAGTTATTCAAAAGAAGCAATGCCAAATATGAAAAATATCGGATATTATTTTGGACTCATAGACTTCAAAGTATTGTGGCATCACGAATTCAAATCAAATTTAGTTTAACAATAGCTCATTCGAACGAGCATTAAATACTCTATCAGAATCCTTGTGCCTTTCATTTAACTATTAGTTATTCAAAAGAAGCAATGTTAAATATGAAAATATCGGATATTATTTTGGACTCATAGACTTCAAAGTATTGTGGCATCACGAATTCAAATCAAATTTAGTTTAACAATAGCTCATTCGAACGAGCATTAAATACTCTATCAGAATCCTTGTGCCTTTCATTTAACTATTAGTTATTCAAAAGAAGCAATGCCAAATATGAAAAATATCGGATATTATTTTGGACTCATAGACTTCAAAGTATTGTGGCATCACGAATTCAAATCAAATTTAGTTTAACAATAGCTCATTCGAACGAGCATTAAATACTCTATCAGAATCCTTGTGCCTTTCATTTAACTATTAGTTATTCAAAAGAAGCAATGCCAAATATGAAAAATATCGGATATTATTTTGGACTCATAGACTTCAAAGTATTGTGGCATCACGAATTCAAATCAAATTTAGTTTAACAATAGCTCATTCGAACGAGCATTAAATACTCTATCAGAATCCTTGTGCCTTTCATTTAACTATTAGTTATTCAAAAGAAGCAATGCCAAATATGAAAAATATCGGATATTATTTTGGACTCATAGACTTCAAAGTATTGTGGCATCACGAATTCAAATCAATATTAGTTTATCAATAGCTCATTCGAACGAGCATTAAATACTCTATCAGAATCCTTGTGCCTTTCATTTAACTATTAGTTATTCAAAAGAAGCAATGCCAAATATGAAAAATATCGGATATTATTTTGGACTCATAGACTTCAAAGTATTGTGGCATCACGAATTCAAATCAAATTTAGTTTAACAATAGCTCATTCGAACGAGCATTAAATACTCTATCAGAATCCTTGTGCCTTTCATTTAACTATTAGTTATTCAAAAGAAGCAATGCCAAATATGAAAAATATCGGATATTATTTTGGACTCATAGACTTCAAAGTATTGTGGCATCACGAATTCAAATCAAATTTAGTTTAACAATAGCTCATTCGAACGAGCATTAAATACTCTATCAGAATCCTTGTGCCTTTCATTTAACTATTAGTTATTCAAAAGAAGCAATGCCAAATATGAAAAATATCGGATATTATTTTGGACTCATAGACTTCAAAGTATTGTGGCATCACGAATTCAAATCAAATTTAGTTTAACAATAGCTCATTCGAACGAGCATTAAATACTCTATCAGAATCCTTGTGCCTTTCATTTAACTATTAGTTATTCAAAAGAAGCAATGCCAAATATGAAAAATATCGGATATTATTTTGGACTCATAGACTTCAAAGTATTGTGGCATCACGAATTCAAATCAAATTTAGTTTAACAATAGCTCATTCGAACGAGCATTAAATACTCTATCAGAATCCTTGTGCCTTTCATTTAACTATTAGTTATTCAAAAGAAGCAATGCCAAATATGAAAAAATATCGGATATTATTTTGGACTCATAGACTTCAAAGTATTGTGGCATCACGAATTCAAATCAAATTTAGTTTAACAATAGCTCATTCGAACGAGCATTAAATACTCTATCAGAATCCTTGTGCCTTTCATTTAACTATTAGTTATTCAAAAGAAGCAATGCCAAATATGAAAATATCGGATATTATTTTGGACTCATAGACTTCAAAGTATTGTGGCATCACGAATTCAAATCAAATTTAGTTTAACTATAGCTCATTCGAACGAGCATTAAATACTCTATCAGAATCCTTGTGCCTTTCATTTAACTATTAGTTATTCAAAAGAAGCAATGCCAAATATGAAAAATATCGGATATTATTTTGGACTCATAGACTTCAAAGTATTGTGGCATCACGAATTCAAATCAAATTTAGTTTAACAATAGCTCATTCGAACGAGCATTAAATACTCTATCAGAATCCTTGTGCCTTTCATTTAACTATTAGTTATTCAAAAGAAGCAATCTTAAATATGAAAAATATCGGATATTATTTTGGACTCATAGACTTCAAAGTATTGTGGCATCACGAATTCAAATCAAATTTAGTTTAACAATAGCTCATTCGAACGAGCATTAAATACTCTATCAGAATCCTTGTGCCTTTCATTTAACTATTAGTTATTCAAAAGAAGCAATGTTAAATATGAAAAATATCGGATATTATTTTGGACTCATAGACTTCAAAGTATTGTGGCATCACGAATTCAAATCAAATTTAGTTTAACAATAGCTCATTCGAACGAGCATTAAATACTCTATCAGAATCCTTGTGCCTTTCATTTAACTATTAGTTATTCAAAAGAAGCAATGCCAAATATGAAAAATATCGGATATTATTTTGGACTCATAGACTTCAAAGTATTGTGGCATCACGAATTCAAATCAAATTTAGTTTAACAATAGCTCATTCGAACGAGCATTAAATACTCTATCAGAATCCT
The DNA here is from genome assembly GCA_036172955.1 of Meloidogyne arenaria. NCBI lineage: Eukaryota > Metazoa > Nematoda > Chromadorea > Rhabditida > Meloidogynidae > Meloidogyne > Meloidogyne arenaria. The sequence goes on from JARQAB010000101.1 coordinate 102,342, forward strand.
TGTGCCTTCATTTAACTATTAGTTATTCAAAAGAGCAATGTTAATATGAAAAATATCGGATATTATTTTGGACTCATAGACTTCAAAGTATTGTGGCATCACGAATTCAAATCAAATTTAGTTTAACAATAGCTCATTCGAACGAGCATTAAATACTCTATCAGAATCCTTGTGCCTTTCATTTAACTATTAGTTATTCAAAGAAGCATGTTAAATATGAAAATATCGGATATTATTTTGGACTCATAGACTTCAAAGTATTGTGGCATCACGAATTCAAATCAAATTTAGTTTAACAATAGCTCATTCGAACGAGCATTAAATACTCTATCAGAATCCTTGTGCCTTTCATTTAACTATTAGTTATTCAAAAGAGCAATGTTAAATAATGAAAAATATCGGATATTATTTTGGACTCATAGACTTCAAAGTATTGTGGCATCACGAATTCAAATCAATTTAGTTTAACAATAGCTCATTCGAACGAGCATTAAATACTCTATCAGAATCCTTGTGCCTTTCATTTAACTATTAGTTATTTGCTTATATTGGAAACTGTTGGATTTAAATTAAAATAATTGCTTTAATTATTTTTATTGCTTATTGGAAATTTATTTGAGGTAAAAATAAATCGCGCACTTTCCTTTGTGCCGCGACAGCTCAGCCGTTCTTAACCTATTAGCCTCTTGCATTCCAAAAAAAAAAATGTCTGCTGCTTTCAGAACTGAAATCGAATCGCTACTAGATGAAGCTGAAGCCATACTAGCAACCCCCAAATCATTCAATGTACCCTTGAAAGGACCCACTCAATCAAATGCCCAATTTAATGATGCCATTCAAGCTTCCCTAGCAGACCTAAACCTTGAGTTCCAAAATTTATGCGAGATAGCTGATGACCTTTCCCAAGCACACACTAACTGGATGTCGCTCCGGAGCAGCATGACAGGCCCCGAACGTATGGCAGACAATTCCATATATGACCAATTTTATGCCCAGCATCCCTACATGGAAGCACTTACCCGGCTAAAACAATATAAAAGACACTTGCGCTCGGCCCAGCGCCTCTTCGAGGGAGCTCTCCCTTCTGCTTCTGCTCAATCCACCTCGCATGCTCATATACCCAAATGAACCTTCCTTCTTTTAGCGGCAAATCTGCCGACTTTCTTTCCTTTTGGAATCAATTTTCTGCTGCTATAGGAAATATCTCTTCCCTTTCCGACGCCGTAAAACTCTCGTATTTAAAATCTTGCTTAGCTGGCCCTTCTCTCGCAACAATCGAATCCCTACCCCTTACTGACGACTCTTACGGCCAAGCCGTTCAGCTTCTTAAAATAAATTTGACAACAAAGAAGAAATTATTCGCAGCCTCTACCAAGCAATTAGAAATCTCCCAACCGTTCGAAAAGGAGAAAACTTCAACGAAGATTTTGCTACACTTACCGACAACCTAGAATCCATATTAATCCAATTTAGACAACATAATTCTGATTTTAATAATCCTTCAATTCTAATGGATATTGAATGTAAACTACCTGATTTTGTATTAGAAGAAGTCTACAAAACAAAAGAACAACTTGCCGGGCATTGGACTACCGAAGATTTAAAAGAATGCTTAAAAAACATTAGAAAAAGAAGAGAAGAAATCAATGCAGTTCACCCATCAATACCGACTCCACAAAGTCCAAATGTCCAACAATCGCCTCCCCTTCGATTGGACACACCGGTAAGTAACCGAAATTCATTACCTTTTAACAGGTCACTACCAACAAGAAATTTACAACAAATCCCTCCTTTAACCCTTTCTGCATTGGCTTTACAACAAAATCATGTGAATCCGGGCTTTAGACACCCGTGCCTATTTTGCAATGACTTCGGCCATATTACCACATATTGCGAAAAATTTCCAGACTATAATTCCCGCATCTCCCGACTTAATGAGCTAAAATTGTGTTCCCGATGCTTGAAACCCAACCATAATTTAAAAATTGCCCGATCCCTTCTCAATGCAAAAACTGCAATAAAATGCACCCTCGCCCCCTTTGCTATAAAATCCTCGCAAAATTTAGCCAGAAAACAAATATTTGCAATAACCAAACCCACACATCAAATTATGCATTCCGAAATTGCTATGAAAACAACACCCACAAGCAACCCAAAATTTACGAAACTAATCAGCAAGTAAATACTGCCGGGCATTACTATAACTCAATCACACCTCAGCCCACGATAATACCGATAATTGCACAAACAACCTTTTGCCAAGCAAACAGAAATTTCTCACCTCTCCCACCAAATCCCACCGTAGAGACTAAAAAGGCAGCCGAATTCTCCTCAAGCCCAATATGCAACACAATTTACAGATCGCACTCTTACTTTAACCACAACTACAGAAAAATAAATAAAAATTAGTTCCCTCGCGGCCGAGTGTCGTTTACTCGACTAGAAATCCTGCTATCCCAACCCCCACTAAATACAAAATGAAAAGGAAAGAAAAAACAAAAATGAAACAACAAAAATTAATCACTACGGCCAACAATACACTCACACCAACAATTATTAAAACAACAACAACATCAAACCATCCACCCATTAACACAACACCACCTGCTAAATTAACGTTTTGCAACAACAAATTCAGGATCAAACACTTTTTGGTGAAGGAAGACTTAGCCTCAAAAGGTAATTACAATTTTTTCAACGAAAATTACTCAATCCTTAATTTAAATGACCGACCAAATATTGGAAAACCGGGCCGTGTTCGCCTCTCCACAACGACTTGCCGTCCTCTTCCACTCATGTCCCTCAACATGGATTTTCCATACTACAACTTGCATCTATTCAACACTCACCTATCCTACCCCAACATGCCACAAAAGAATTTCCGACTTGCTCAATTGCCTTACCAATTCAACCCACTGACACCAACGCAATACTATTGGAATAAAAGAAATTGATTGTTTCCGTTGCTGGGGAATGTCGTTGCACGAATATTTGCCTAAAGAATTCCTTTTAATTTCCCCTGTTTTTTTCCAATAACACCTGCATTTACTTAAATTAAAATATATTTTTTTTTAACCCCCTTTGTTGATTGGTTTTTATCCTATTTTATTTTTGTCCACCCCCTTTTTATATATATAAAATTCTTCGCTATCTGTTTTTTTTATTCATCCATTCATTCTTTATTCGACTTTGCTTCATTCTGAATTTACACAAAATTTTGCTATTCAACTTTGCTGAACTTTGCTTTTGCTATTGAAAAATATAATTTTCTATAAAAACCCTTTTTTTTGCTTATATTGGAAACTGTTGGATTAAATTAAAATAAATTGCTTTAATTATTTTTTATTGCTTATTGGAAATTTATTTGAGGTAAAAATAAATCGCGCACTTTCCTTTGTGCCGCGACAAAGTATTGTGGCATCACGAATTCAAATCAAATTTAGTTTAACAATAGCTCATTCGAACGAGCATTAAATACTCTATCAGAATCCTTGTGCCTTTCATTTAACTATTAGTTATTCAAAAGAAGCAATGTTAAATATGAAAAATATCGGATATTATTTTGGACTCATAGACTTCAAAGTATTGTGGCATCACGAATTCAAATCAAATTTAGTTTAACAATAGCTCATTCGAACGAGCATTAAATACTCTATCAGAATCCTTGTGCCTTTCATTTAACTATTAGTTATTCAAAAGAAGCAATGTTAAATATGAAAAATATCGGATATTATTTTGGACTCATAGACTTCAAAGTATTGTGGCATCACGAATTCAAAACAAATTTAGTTTAACAATAGCTCATTCGAACGAGCATTAAATACTCTATCAGAATCCTTGTGCCTTTCATTTAACTATTAGTTATTCAAAAGAAGCAATGTTAAATATGAAAAATATCGGATATTATTTTGGACTCATAGACTTCAAAGTATTGTGGCATCACGAATTCAAATCAAATTTAGTATAACAATAGCTCATTCGAACGAGCATTAAATACTCTATCAGAATCCTTGTGCCTTTCATTTAACTATTAGTTATTCAAAAGAAGCAATGTTAAATATGAAAAATATCGGATATTATTTTGGACTCATAGACTTCAAAGTATTGTGGCATCACGAATTCAAATCAAATTTAGTTTAACAATAGCTCATTCGAACGAGCATTAAATACTCTATCAGAATCCTTGTGCCTTTCATTTAACTATTAGTTATTCAAAAGAAGCAATGTTAAATATGAAAAATATCGGATATTATTTTGGACTCATAGACTTCAAAGTATTGTGGCATCACGAATTCAAATCAAATTTAGTTTAACAATAGCTCATTCGAACGAGCATTAAATACTCTATCAGAATCCTTGTGCCTTTCATTTAACTATTAGTTATTCAAAAGAAGCAATGTTAAATATGAAAAATATCGGATATTATTTTGGACTCATAGACTTCAAAGTATTGTGGCATCACGAATTCAAATCAAATTTAGTTTAACAATAGCTCATTCGAACGAGCATTAAATACTCTATCAGAATCCTTGTGCCTTTCATTTAACTATTAGTTATTCAAAAGAAGCAATGTTAAATATGAAAAATATCGGATATTATTTTGGACTCATAGACTTCAAAGTATTGTGGCATCACGAATTCAAATCAAATTTAGTTTAACAATAGCTCATTCGAACGAGCATTAAATACTCTATCAGAATCCTTGTGCCTTTCATTTAACTATTAGTTATTCAAAAGAAGCAATGTTAAATATGAAAATATCGGATATTATTTTGGACTCATAGACTTCAAAGTATTGTGGCATCACGAATTCAAATCAAATTTAGTTTAACAATAGCTCATTCGAACGAGCATTAAATACTCTATCAGAATCCTTGTGCCTTTCATTTAACTATTAGTTATTCAAAAGAAGCAATGTTAAATATGAAAAATATCGGATATTATTTTGGACTCATAGACTTCAAAGTATTGTGGCATCACGAATTCAAATCAAATTTAGTTTAACAATAGCTCATTCGAACGAGCATTAAATACTCTATCAGAATCCTTGTGCCTTTCATTTAACTATTAGTTATTCAAAAGAAGCAATGTTAAATATGAAAAATATCGGATATTATTTTGGACTCATAGACTTCAAAGTATTGTGGCATCACGAATTCAAATCAAATTTAGTATAACAATAGCTCATTCGAACGAGCATTAAATACTCTATCAGAATCCTTGTGCCTTTCATTTAACTATTAGTTATTCAAAAGAAGCAATGTTAAATATGAAAAATATCGGATATTATTTTGGACTCATAGACTTCAAAGTATTGTGGCATCACGAATTCAAATCAAATTTAGTTTAACAATAGCTCATTCGAACGAGCATTAAATACTCTATCAGAATCCTTGTGCCTTTCATTTAACTATTAGTTATTCAAAAGAAGCAATGTTAAATATGAAAAATATCGGATATTATTTTGGACTCATAGACTTCAAAGTATTGTGGCATCACGAATTCAAATCAAATTTAGTTTAACAATAGCTCATTCGAACGAGCATTAAATACTCTATCAGAATCCTTGTGCCTTTCATTTAACTATTAGTTATTCAAAAGAAGCAATGCCAAATATGAAAAATATCGGATATTATTTTGGACTCATAGACTTCAAAGTATTGTGGCATCACGAATTCAAATCAAATTTAGTTTAACAATAGCTCATTCGAACGAGCATTAAATACTCTATCAGAATCCTTGTGCCTTTCATTTAACTATTAGTTATTCAAAAGAAGCAATGTTAAATATGAAAAATATCGGATATTATTTTGGACTCATAGACTTCAAAGTATTGTGGCATCACGAATTCAAATCAAATTTAGTTTAACAATAGCTCATTCGAACGAGCATTAAATACTCTATCAGAATCCTTGTGCCTTTCATTTAACTATTAGTTATTCAAAAGAAGCAATGTTAAATATGAAAAATATCGGATATTATTTTGGACTCATAGACTTCAAAGTATTGTGGCATCACGAATTCAAATCAAATTTAGTTTAACAATAGCTCATTCGAACGAGCATTAAATACTCTATCAGAATCCTTGTGCCTTTCATTTAACTATTAGTTATTCAAAAGAAGCAATGTTAAATATGAAAAATATCGGATATTATTTTGGACTCATAGACTTCAAAGTATTGTGGCATCACGAATTCAAATCAAATTTAGTTTAACAATAGCTCATTCGAACGAGCATTAAATACTCTATCAGAATCCTTGTGCCTTTCATTTAACTATTAGTTATTCAAAAGAAGCAATGTTAAATATGAAAAATATCGGATATTATTTTGGACTCATAGACTTCAAAGTATTGTGGCATCACGAATTCAAATCAAATTTAGTTTAACAATAGCTCATTCGAACGAGCATTAAATACTCTATCAGAATCCTTGTGCCTTTCATTTAACTATTAGTTATTCAAAAGAAGCAATGCCAAATATGAAAAATATCGGATATTATTTTGGACTCATAGACTTCAAAGTATTGTGGCATCACGAATTCAAATCAAATTTAGTTTAACAATAGCTCATTCGAACGAGCATTAAATACTCTATCAGAATCCTTGTGCCTTTCATTTAACTATTAGTTATTCAAAAGAAGCAATGCCAAATATGAAAAATATCGGATATTATTTTGGACTCATAGACTTCAAAGTATTGTGGCATCACGAATTCAAATCAAATTTAGTTTAACAATAGCTCATTCGAACGAGCATTAAATACTCTATCAGAATCCTTGTGCCTTTCATTTAACTATTAGTTATTCAAAGAAGCAATGCCAAATATGAAAAATATCGGATATTATTTTGGACTCATAGACTTCAAAGTATTGTGGCATCACGAATTCAAATCAAATTTAGTTTAACAATAGCTCATTCGAACGAGCATTAAATACTCTATCAGAATCCTTGTGCCTTTCATTTAACTATTAGTTATTCAAAAGAAGCAATGCCAAATATGAAAAATATCGGATATTATTTTGGACTCATAGACTTCAAAGTATTGTGGCATCACGAATTCAAATCAAATTTAGTTTAACAATAGCTCATTCGAACGAGCATTAAATACTCTATCAGAATCCTTGTGCCTTTCATTTAACTATTAGTTATTCAAAAGAAGCAATGTTAAATATGAAAAATATCGGATATTATTTTGGACTCATAGACTTCAAAGTATTGTGGCATCACGAATTCAAATCAAATTTAGTTTAACAATAGCTCATTCGAACGAGCATTAAATACTCTATCAGAATCCTTGTGCCTTTCATTTAACTATTAGTTATTCAAAAGAAGCAATGCCAAATATGAAAAATATCGGATATTATTTTGGACTCATAGACTTCAAAGTATTGTGGCATCACGAATTCAAATCAAATTTAGTTTAACAATAGCTCATTCGAACGAGCATTAAATACTCTATCAGAATCCTTGTGCCTTTCATTTAACTATTAGTTATTCAAAAGAAGCAATGTTAAATATGAAAAATATCGGATATTATTTTGGACTCATAGACTTCAAAGTATTGTGGCATCACGAATTCAAATCAAATTTAGTATAACAATAGCTCATTCGAACGAGCATTAAATACTCTATCAGAATCCTTGTGCCTTTCATTTAACTATTAGTTATTCAAAAGAAGCAATGTTAAATATGAAAAATATCGGATATTATTTTGGACTCATAGACTTCAAAGTATTGTGGCATCACGAATTCAAATCAAATTTAGTATAACAATAGCTCATTCGAACGAGCATTAAATACTCTATCAGAATCCTTGTGCCTTTCATTTAACTATTAGTTATTCAAAAGAAGCAATGTTAAATATGAAAAATATCGGATATTATTTTGGACTCATAGACTTCAAAGTATTGTGGCATCACGAATTCAAATCAAATTTAGTTTAACAATAGCTCATTCGAACGAGCATTAAATACTCTATCAGAATCCTTGTGCCTTTCATTTAACTATTAGTTATTCAAAAGAAGCAATGTTAAATATGAAAAATATCGGATATTATTTTGGACTCATAGACTTCAAAGTATTGTGGCATCACGAATTCAAATCAAATTTAGTTTAACAATAGCTCATTCGAACGAGCATTAAATACTCTATCAGAATCCTTGTGCCTTTCATTTAACTATTAGTTATTCAAAAGAAGCAATGCCAAATATGAAAAATATCGGATATTATTTTGGACTCATAGAATTCAAAGTATTGTGGCATCACGAATTCAAATCAAATTTAGTTTAACAATAGCTCATTCGAACGAGCATTAAATACTCTATCAGAATCCTTGTGCCTTTCATTTAACTATTAGTTATTCAAAAGAAGCAATGCCAAATATGAAAAATATCGGATATTATTTTGGACTCATAGACTTCAAAGTATTGTGGCATCACGAATTCAAATCAAATTTAGTTTAACAATAGCTCATTCGAACGAGCATTAAATACTCTATCAGAATCCTTGTGCCTTTCATTTAACTATTAGTTATTCAAAAGAAGCAATGCCAAATATGAAAAATATCGGATATTATTTTGGACTCATAGACTTCAAAGTATTGTGGCATCACGAATTCAAATCAAATTTAGTTTAACAATAGCTCATTCGAACGAGCATTAAATACTCTATCAGAATCCTTGTGCCTTTCATTTAACTATTAGTTATTCAAAAGAAGCAATGCCAAATATGAAAAATATCGGATATTATTTTGGACTCATAGACTTCAAAGTATTGTGGCATCACGAATTCAAATCAAATTTAGTTTAACAATAGCTCATTCGAACGAGCATTAAATACTCTATCAGAATCCTTGTGCCTTTCATTTAACTATTAGTTATTCAAAAGAAGCAATGTTAAATATGAAAAATATCGGATATTATTTTGGACTCATAGACTTCAAAGTATTGTGGCATCAGAATTCAAATCAAATTTAGTATAACAATAGCTCATTCGAACGAGCATTAAATACTCTATCAGAATCCTTGTGCCTTTCATTTAACTATTAGTTATTCAAAAGAAGCAATGTTAAATATGAAAAATATCGGATATTATTTTGGACTCATAGACTTCAAAGTATTGTGGCATCACGAATTCAAATCAAATTTAGTATAACAATAGCTCATTCGAACGAGCATTAAATACTCTATCAGAATCCTTGTGCCTTTCATTTAACTATTAGTTATTCAAAAGAAGCAATGTTAAATATGAAAAATATCGGATATTATTTTGGACTCATAGACTTCAAAGTATTGTGGCATCACGAATTCAAATCAAATTTAGTTTAACAATAGCTCATTCGAACGAGCATTAAATACTCTATCAGAATCCTTGTGCCTTTCATTTAACTATTAGTTATTCAAAAGAAGCAATGTTAAATATGAAAAATATCGGATATTATTTTGGACTCATAGACTTCAAAGTATTGTGGCATCACGAATTCAAATCAAATTTAGTTTAACAATAGCTCATTCGAACGAGCATTAAATACTCTATCAGAATCCTTGTGCCTTTCATTTAACTATTAGTTATTCAAAAGAAGCAATGCCAAATATGAAAAATATCGGATATTATTTTGGACTCATAGAATTCAAAGTATTGTGGCATCACGAATTCAAATCAAATTTAGTTTAACAATAGCTCATTCGAACGAGCATTAAATACTCTATCAGAATCCTTGTGCCTTTCATTTAACTATTAGTTATTCAAAAGAAGCAATGCCAAATATGAAAAATATCGGATATTATTTTGGACTCATAGACTTCAAAGTATTGTGGCATCACGAATTCAAATCAAATTTAGTTTAACAATAGCTCATTCGAACGAGCATTAAATACTCTATCAGAATCCTTGTGCCTTTCATTTAACTATTAGTTATTCAAAAGAAGCAATGCCAAATATGAAAAATATCGGATATTATTTTGGACTCATAGACTTCAAAGTATTGTGGCATCACGAATTCAAATCAAATTTAGTTTAACAATAGCTCATTCGAACGAGCATTAAATACTCTATCAGAATCCTTGTGCCTTTCATTTAACTATTAGTTATTCAAAAGAAGCAATGCCAAATATGAAAAATATCGGATATTATTTTGGACTCATAGACTTCAAAGTATTGTGGCATCACGAATTCAAATCAAATTTAGTTTAACAATAGCTCATTCGAACGAGCATTAAATACTCTATCAGAATCCTTGTGCCTTTCATTTAACTATTAGTTATTCAAAAGAAGCAATGCCAAATATGAAAAATATCGGATATTATTTTGGACTCATAGACTTCAATGTATTGTGGCATCACGAATAAGGTTGGCGGATAGTTGGAAATCTTCGGATATCCGGATCCGGATCCGATATCCGAACCGAAAATTTCGGATATCCGGATCCGGAACCGATATCCGAACCGAGATTTTCGGATATCCGGATCCGGAACCGAAATTTCATTTATCAAAATTTTCGCCTGAGGCGCTGTAAAGTTGAGTCACAATGGATGATATAGAGGGATTAAGATCAAATATGAATGGATTTGGGAAATTAACAAAGGTATTGAGGGAATCTAGGATTAACAGTTGAGGAATTAATAGACATAGGGTATATTGGTGGATCGAGAGCTGGAGGTTAGTAGTTAAGAGAGATACAGAGGGATTTATTGAGTAATCCTCTATATCCCCTCTAATCCCATCATCCTTATATGATATCCAAATACATCAACAGTTCTTTAAAGTTGTAAACAAGGGCCACATGTGAGCTTTTACAAATGTTTACAACTTTTTCCAAAATTTTGAGAATTTTGGAGGTCCTTAAGTCAGATTTCTTCCTCTTTTGCGCCGCAGGCGAAAATTTTGAGAATCTTGGAGGTCCTTAAGTAAAATTTCTTTCATTTTTCAGCGCCGCAGGCGAAAATTTTTTGAAGTTTGAAGGTTCTGAAGTCAGATTTCCTTCATTCTTCAGCGCCGCAGGCGAAAATTTTGTGATTTTGGAAGGTCCAGGAGCTAGATTTCTTCCTTTTCATGCGTCGCAGGCGAAAATTTTTAGAAGTTTAGAAGGCCAAAGGCTAGGATTTCTTCCATTCTTCCTAATTTTAGGATCCGAACCGAAACTTTCGGATATCCGGATCCGGATCCGATATCCGAACCGAAAATTTCGGATATCCGGATCCGGTATCCGAACCGAAAATTTCGGATATCCGGATCCGGATCCGGTATCCGAACCGAAAATTTCCGGATATCCGGCCTTTTTTCGGATCCGGATATCCGGATCCGCCAACCTTAATCACGAATTCAAATCAAATTTAGTTTAACAATAGCTCATTCGAACGAGCATTAAATACTCTATCAGAATCCTTGTGCCTTTCATTTAACTATTAGTTATTCAAAAGAAGCAATGCCAAATATGAAAAATATCGGATATTATTTTGGACTCATAGACTTCAAAGTATTGTGGGCCGTATACGCAAATAATGCTGCAATCACATTTTTTCCTTATTCTTAAAAATGGTCAATTTTCTTTTATTTTTCTCTCTTTTTCTGCTTTGTGCCTTGAGACTAGGGTTTGTGCCTTGAGACTAAACGCAATAGGATTATTTTTCTTTAATTTTGTGAGCATTTACTTTTTTTCTGTCCGATGTGTGTGCGTGTTTTGTCTGTCCGAGTTAGTTTGTGTTCTGTCCAAGTTCAGTCCGTGTTTTGTCAAAACTGTCCAAGTTCAGTCCGTGTTTTGTCAAAACTGTCCAAGTTCAGTCCGTGTTTTGTCAAAACTGTCCAAGTTCAGTCCGTTTTTTGTCAAAACTGTCCAAGTTCAGTCCGTGTTTTGTCAAAACTGTCCAAGTTCAGTCCGTGTTTTGTCAAAACTGTCCAAGTTCAGTCCGTGTTTTGTCTGTCTGTCCGAGTTTGTCCGTGTTTTGTCAAAACTGTCCAAGTTCGTCCGTGTTTTGTCTGTCTGTCCGAGTTCGTCCGTGTTTTGCTGTCTGTCCGAGTTCGTCCGTGTTTTGACAAAACACAGACTAACCATTTTTGCAAATTGTTAGAAACACAAAAAAATGAGTAAATGATTACACAAATAAGACAAAACAAAATTATTATGTAAAGTTAATCCTTTCGCGTGTATTTTCCCTACGGCATAAATCAAATAAAGAGAGAAAAATAAAAGAAAATTGACCATTTTTAAGAATAAGGAAAAAATGTGATTGCAGCATTATTTGCGTATACGGCCGTATTGTGGCATCACGAATTCAAATCAAATTTAGTTTAACAATAGCTCATTCGAACGAGCATTAAATACTCTATCAGAATCCTTGTGCCTTTCATTTAACTATTAGTTATTCAAAAGAAGCAATGCCAAATATGAAAAATATCGGATATTATTTTGCACTCATAGACTTCAAAGTATTGTGGCATCACGAATTCAAATCAAATTTAGTTTAACAATAGCTCATTCGAACGAGCATTAAATACTCTATCAGAATCCTTGTGCCTTTCATTTAACTATTAGTTATTCAAAAGAAGCAATGCCAAATATGAAAAATATCGGATATTATTTTGGACTCATAGACTTCAAAGTATTGTGGCATCACGAATTCAAATCAAATTTAGTTTAACAATAGCTCATTCGAACGAGCATTAAATACTTTATCAGAATCCTTGTGCCTTTCATTTAACTATTAGTTATTCAAAAGAAGCAATGCCAAATATGAAAAATATCGGATATTATTTTGCACTCATAGACTTCAAAGTATTGTGGCATCACGAATTCAAATCAAATTTAGTTTAACAATAGCTCATTCGAACGAGCATTAAATACTATATAAGAATCCTTGTGCCTTTCATTTAACTATTAGTTATTCAAAAGAAGCAATGCCAAATATGAAAAATATCGGATATTATTTTGCACTCATAGACTTCAAAGTATTGTGGCATCACGAATTCAAATCAAATTTAGTTTAACAATAGCTCATTCGAACGAGCATTAAATACTTTATCAGAATCCTTGTGCCTTTCATTTAACTATTAGTTATTCAAAAGAAGCAATGCCAAATATGAAAAATATCGGATATTATTTTGCACTCATAGACTTCAAAGTATTGTGGCATCACGAATTCTAATCAAATTTTGTTTAACAATAGCTCATTCGAACGAGCATTAAATACTATATAAGAATCCTTGTGCCTTTCATTTAACTATTAGTTATTCAAAAGAAGCAATGCCAAATGAAAAATATCGGATATTATTTTGGACTCATAGACTTCAAAGTATTGTGGCATCACGAATTCTAATCAAATTTTGTTTAACAATAGCTCATTCGAACGAGCATTAAATACTATATAAGAATCCTTGTGCCTTTCATTTAACTATTAGTTATTCAAAAGAAGCAATGCCAAATGAAAAATATCGGATATTATTTTGGACTCATAGACTTCAAAGTATTGTGGCATCACGAATTCTAATCAAATTTTGTTTAACAATAGCTCATTCGAACGAGCATTAAATACTATATAAGAATCCTTGTGCCTTTCATTTAACTATTAGTTATTCAAAAGAAGCAATGCCAAATATGAAAAATATCGGATATTATTTTGCACTCATAGACTTCAAAGTATTGTGGCATCACGAATTCTAATCAAATTTAGTTTAACAATAGCTCATTCGAACGAGCATTAAATACTCTATCAGAATCCTTGTGCCTTTCATTTAACTATTAGTTATTCAAAAGAAGCAATGCCAAATATGAAAAATATCGGATATTATTTTGGACTCATAGACTTCAAATTATTGTGGCATCACGAATTCTAATCAAATTTAGTTTAACAATAGCTCATTCGAACGAGCATTAAATACACTATCAGAATCCTTGTGCCTTTCATTTAACTATTAGTTATTCAAAAGAAGCAATGCCAAATATGAAAAATATCGGATATTATTTTGCACTCATAGACTTCAAAGTATTGTGGCATCACGAATTCTAATCAAATTTAGTTTAACAATAGCTCATTCGAACGAGCATTAAATACTCTATCAGAATCCTTGTGCCTTTCATTTAACTATTAGTTATTCAAAAGAAGCAATGCCAAATATGAAAAATATCGGATATTATTTTGGACTCATAGATTTCAAAGTATTGTGGCATCACGAATTCAAATCAAATTTAGTTTAACAATAGCTCATTCGAACGAGCATTAAATACTCTATCAGAATCCTTGTGCCTTTCATTTAACTATTAGTTATTCAAAAGAAGCAATGCCAAATATGAAAAATATCGGATATTATTTTGGACTCATAGACTTCAAAGTATTGTGGCATCACGAATTCTAATCAAATTTAGTTTAACAATAGCTCATTCGAACGAGCATTAAATACTCTATCAGAATCCTTGTGCCTTTCATTTAACTATTAGTTATTCAAAAGAAGCAATGCCAAATATGAAAAATATCGGATATTATTTTGCACTCATAGACTTCAAAGTATTGTGGCATCACGAATTCTAATCAAATTTAGTTTAACAATAGCTCATTCGAACGAGCATTAAATACTATATCAGAATCCTTGTGCCTTTCATTTAACTATTAGTTATTCAAAAGAAGCAATGCCAAATATGAAAAATATCGGATATTATTTTGCACTCATAGACTTCAAAGTATTGTGGCATCACGAATTCTAATCAAATTTAGTTTAACAATAGCTCATTCGAACGAGCATTAAATACTATATCAGAATCCTTGTGCCTTTCATTTAACTATTAGTTATTCAAAAGAAGCAATGCCAAATATGAAAAATATCGGATATTATTTTGCACTCATAGACTTCAAAGTATTGTGGCATCACGAATTCTAATCAAATTTAGTTTAACAATAGCTCATTCGAACGAGCATTAAATACTATATCAGAATCCTTGTGCCTTTCATTTAACTATTAGTTATTCAAAAGAAGCAATGCCAAATATGAAAAATATCGGATATTATTTTGCACTCATAGACTTCAAAGTATTGTGGCATCACGAATTCAAATCAAATTTAGTTTAACAATAGCTAATTCGAACGAGCATTAAATACACTATCAGAATCCTTGTGCCTTTCATTTAACTATTAGTTATTCAAAAGAAGCAATGCCAAATATGAAAAATATCGGATATTATTTTGCACTCATAGACTTCAAAGTATTGTGGCATCACGAATTCAAATCAAATTTAGTTTAACAATAGCTCATTCGAACGAGCATTAAATACACTATCAGAATCCTTGTGCTATTCATTTAACTATTAGTTATTCAAAAGAAGCAATGCCAAATATGAAAAATATCGGATATTATTTTGCACTCATAGACTTCAAAGTATTGTGGCATCACGAATTCAAATCAAATTTAGTTTAACAATAGCTCATTCGAACGAGCATTAAATACACTATCAGAATCCTTGTGCCTTTCATTTAACTATTAGTTATTCAAAAGAAGCAATGCCAAATATGAAAAATATCGGATATTATTTTGCACTCATAGACTTCAAAGTATTGTGGCATCACGAATTCTAATCAAATTTAGTTTAACAATAGCTCATTCGAACGAGCATTAAATACTCTATCAGAATCCTTGTGCCTTTCATTTAACTATTAGTTATTCAAAAGAAGCAATGCCAAATATGAAAAATATCGGATATTATTTTGGACTCATAGACTTCAAAGTATTGTGGCATCACGAATTCAAATCAAATTTAGTTTAACAATAGCTCATTCGAACGAGCATTAAATACTCTATCAGAATCCTTGTGCCTTTCATTTAACTATTAGTTATTCAAAAGAAGCAATGCCAAATATGAAAAATATCGGATATTATTTTGGACTCATAGACTTCAAAGTATTGTGGCATCACGAATTCAAATCAAATTTAGTTTAACAATAGCTCATTCGAACGAGCATTAAATACTCTATCAGAATCCTTGTGCCTTTCATTTAACTATTAGTTATTCAAAAGAAGCAATGCCAAATATGAAAAATATCGGATATTATTTTGGACTCATAGACTTCAAAGTATTGTGGCATCACGAATTCAAATCAAATTTAGTTTAACAATAGCTCATTCGAACGAGCATTAAATACTTTATCAGAATCCTTGTGCCTTTCATTTAACTATTAGTATTTCAAAAGAAGCAATGCCAAATATGAAAAATATCGGATATTATTTTGCACTCATAGACTTTAAAGTATTGTAGCATCACGAATTCAAATCAAATTTAGTTTAACAATAGCTCATTCGAACGAGCATTAAATACTCTATCAGAATCCTTGTGCCTTTCATTTAACTATTAGTTATTCAAAAGAAGCAATGCCAAATATGAAAAATATCGGATATTATTTTGGACTCATAGACTTCAAAGTATTGTGGCATCACGAATTCAAATCAAATTTAGTTTAACAATAGCTCATTCGAACGAGCATTAAATACTTTATCAGAATCCTTGTGCCTTTCATTTAACTATTAGTATTTCAAAAGAAGCAATGCCAAATATGAAAAATATCGGATATTATTTTGCACTCATAGACTTCAAAGTATTGTGGCA
This sequence comes from Meloidogyne arenaria, assembly GCA_036172955.1. Classification (NCBI taxonomy): domain Eukaryota; kingdom Metazoa; phylum Nematoda; class Chromadorea; order Rhabditida; family Meloidogynidae; genus Meloidogyne; species Meloidogyne arenaria. The sequence continues at coordinate 118,925 of JARQAB010000101.1, forward strand.
TCACGAATTCAAATCAAATTTAGTTTAACAATAGCTCATTCGAACGAGCATTAAATACTTTATCAGAATCCTTGTGCCTTTCATTTAACTATTAGTATTTCAAAAGAAGCAATGCCAAATATGAAAAATATCGGATATTATTTTGCACTCATAGACTTTAAAGTATTGTAGCATCACGAATTCAAATCAAATTTAGTTTAACAATAGCTCATTCGAACGAGCATTAAATACTCTATCAGAATCCTTGTGCCTTTCATTTAACTATTAGTTATTCAAAAGAAACAATGCCAAATATGAAAAATATCGGATATTATTTTGCACTCATAGACTTCAAAGTATTGTGGCATCACGAATTCAAATCAAATTTAGTTTAACAATAGCTCATTCGAACGAGCATTAAATACTCTATCAGAATCCTTGTGCCTTTCATTTAACTATTAGTTATTCAAAAGAAACAATGCCAAATATGAAAAATATCGGATATTATTTTGCACTCATAGACTTCAAAGTATTGTGGCATCACGAATTCAAATCAAATTTAGTTTAACAATAGCTCATTCGAACGAGCATTAAATACTTTATCAGAATCCTTGTGCCTTTCATTTAACTATTAGTTATTCAAAAGAAGCAATGCCAAATATGAAAAATATCGGATATTATTTTGGACTCATAGACTTCAAAGTATTGTGGCATCACGAATTCAAATCAAATTTAGTTTAACAATAGCTCATTCGAACGAGCATTAAATACTCTATCAGAATCCTTGTGCCTTTCATTTAACTATTAGTAATTCAAAAGAAGCAATGCCAAATATGAAAAATATCGGATATTATTTTGCACTCATAGACTTTAAAGTATTGTGGCATCACGAATTCAAATCAAATTTAGTTTAACAATAGCTCATTCGAACGAGCATTAAATACTCTATCAGAATCCTTGTGCCTTTCATTTAACTATTAGTTATTCAAAAGAAGCAATGCCAAATATGAAAAATATCGGATATTATTTTGGACTCATAGACTTCAAAGTATTGTGGCATCACGAATTCAAATCAAATTTAGTTTAACAATAGCTCATTCGAACGAGCATTAAATACTTTATCAGAATCCTTGTGCCTTTCATTTAACTATTAGTATTTCAAAAGAAGCAATGCCAAATATGAAAAATATCGGATATTATTTTGCACTCATAGACTTCAAAGTATTGTGGCATCACGAATTCAAATCAAATTTAGTTTAACAATAGCTCATTCGAACGAGCATTAAATACACTATCAGAATCCTTGTGCCTTTCATTTAACTATTAGTTATTCAAAAGAAGCAATGCCAAATATGAAAAATATCGGATATTATTTTGGACTCATAGACTTCAAAGTATTGTGGCATCACGAATTCAAATCAAATTTAGTTTAACAATAGCTCATTCGAACGAGCATTAAATACTCTATCAGAATCCTTGTGCCTTTCATTTAACTATTAGTTATTCAAAAGAAGCAATGCCAAATATGAAAAATATCGGATATTATTTTGGACTCATAGACTTCAAAGTATTGTGGCATCACGAATTCAAATCAAATTTAGTTTAACAATAGCTCATTCGAACGAGCATTAAATACTTTATCAGAATCCTTGTGCCTTTCATTTAACTATTAGTTATTCAAAAGAAGCAATGCCAAATATGAAAAATATCGGATATTATTTTGCACTCATAGACTTCAAAGTATTGTGGCATCACGAATTCAAATCAAATTTAGTTTAACAATAGCTCATTCGAACGAGCATTAAATACTCTATCAGAATCCTTGTGCCTTTCATTTAACTATTAGTATTTCAAAAGAAGCAATGCCAAATATGAAAAATATCGGATATTATTTTGCACTCATAGACTTTAAAGTATTGTAGCATCACGAATTCAAATCAAATTTAGTTTATCAATAGCTCATTCGAACGAGCATTAAATACTCTATCAGAATCTTTGTGCCTTTCATTTAACTATTAGTTATTCAAAAGAAGCAATGCCAAATATGAAAAATATCGGATATTATTTTGCACTCATAGACTTCAAAGTATTGTGGCATCACGAATTCAAATCAAATTTAGTTTAACAATAGCTCATTCGAACGAGCATTAAATACACTATCAGAATCCTTGTGCCTTTCATTTAACTATTAGTTATTCAAAAGAAGCAATGCCAAATATGAAAAATATCGGATATTATTTTGGACTCATAGACTTCAAAGTATTGTGGCATCACGAATTCAAATCAAATTTAGTTTAACAATAGCTCATTCGAACGAGCATTAAATACTCTATCAGAATCCTTGTGCCTTTCATTTAACTATTAGTTATTCAAAAGAAGCAATGCCACATATGAAAAATATCGGATATTATTTTGCACTCATAGACTTCAAAGTATTGTGGCATCACGAATTCAAATCAAATTTAGTTTAACAATAGCTCATTCGAACGAGCATTAAATACTCTATCAGAATCCTTGTGCCTTTCATTTAACTACTAGTTATTCAAAAGAAACAATGCCAAATATGAAAAATATCGGATATTATTTTGCACTCATAGACTTCAAAGTATTGTGGCATCACGAATTCAAATCAAATTTAGTTTATCAATAGCTCATTCGAACGAGCATTAAATACTCTATCAGAATCTTTGTGCCTTTCATTTAACTATTAGTTATTCAAAAGAAGCAATGCCAAATATGAAAAATATCGGATATTATTTTGCACTCATAGACTTCAAAGTATTGTAGCATCACGAATTCAAATCAAATTTAGTTTATCAATAGCTCATTCGAACGAGCATTAAATACTCTATCAGAATCTTTGTGCCTTTCATTTAACTATTAGTTATTCAAAAGAAGCAATGCCAAATATGAAAAATATCGGATATTATTTTGCACTCATAGACTTCAAAGTATTGTGGCATCACGAATTCAAATCAAATTTAGTTTAACAATAGCTCATTCGAACGAGCATTAAATACACTATCAGAATCCTTGTGCCTTTCATTTAACTATTAGTTATTCAAAAGAAGCAATGCCAAATATGAAAAATATCGGATATTATTTTGGACTCATAGACTTCAAAGTATTGTGGCATCACGAATTCAAATCAAATTTAGTTTAACAATAGCTCATTCGAACGAGCATTAAATACTCTATCAGAATCCTTGTGCCTTTCATTTAACTATTAGTTATTCAAAAGAAGCAATGCCAAATATGAAAAATATCGGATATTATTTTGGACTCATAGACTTCAAAGTATTGTGGCATCACGAATTCAAATCAAATTTAGTTTAACAATAGCTCATTCGAACGAGCATTAAATACTTTATCAGAATCCTTGTGCCTTTCATTTAACTATTAGTTATTCAAAAGAAGCAATGCCAAATATGAAAAATATCGGATATTATTTTGCACTCATAGACTTCAAAGTATTGTGGCATCACGAATTCAAATCAAATTTAGTTTAACAATAGCTCATTCGAACGAGCATTAAATACTCTATCAGAATCCTTGTGCCTTTTATTTAACTATTAGTTATTCAAAAGAAGCAATGCCAAATATGAAAAATATCGGATATTATTTTGCACTCATAGACTTCAAAGTATTGTGGCATCACGAATTCAAATCAAATTTAGTTTAACAATAGCTCATTCGAACGAGCATTAAATACTCTATCAGAATCCTTGTGCCTTTCATTTAACTATTAGTTATTCAAAAGAAACAATGCCAAATATGAAAAATATCGGATATTATTTTGCACTCATAGACTTCAAAGTATTGTGGCATCACGAATTCAAATCAAATTTAGTTTAACAATAGCTCATTCGAACGAGCATTAAATACTCTAGCAGAATCCTTGTGCCTTTCATTTAACTATTAGTATTTCAAAAGAAGCAATGCCAAATATGAAAAATATCGGATATTATTTTGGACTCATAGACTTCAAAGTATTGTAGCATCACGAATTCAAATCAAATTTAGTTTATCAATAGCTCATTCGAACGAGCATTAAATACTCTATCAGAATCTTTGTGCCTTTCATTTAACTATTAGTTATTCAAAAGAAGCAATGCCAAATATGAAAAATATCGGATATTATTTTGCACTCATAGACTTCAAAGTATTGTGGCATCACGAATTCAAATCAAATTTAGTTTAACAATAGCTCATTCGAACGAGCATTAAATACACTATCAGAATCCTTGTGCCTTTCATTTAACTATTAGTTATTCAAAAGAAGCAATGCCAAATATGAAAAATATCGGATATTATTTTGGACTCATAGACTTCAAAGTATTGTGGCATCACGAATTCAAATCAAATTTAGTTTAACAATAGCTCATTCGAACGAGCATTAAATACTCTATCAGAATCCTTGTGCCTTTCATTTAACTATTAGTTATTCAAAAGAAGCAATGCCAAATATGAAAAATATCGGATATTATTTTGGACTCATAGACTTCAAAGTATTGTGGCATCACGAATTCAAATCAAATTTAGTTTAACAATAGCTCATTCGAACGAGCATTAAATACTTTATCAGAATCCTTGTGCCTTTCATTTAACTATTAGTTATTCAAAAGAAGCAATGCCAAATATGAAAAATATCGGATATTATTTTGCACTCATAGACTTCAAAGTATTGTGGCATCACGAATTCAAATCAAATTTAGTTTAACAATAGCTCATTCGAACGAGCATTAAATACTCTAA